>LOEQ01012582.1:0-19247 GCA_001685075.1 Bramus lutescens
CCACATAAACATAGATTCTGTTCTATTCCTCTAACTAATGCTGACTAATGCAGTTAGGTTTCTAGTAACAGGCATGATTTCCTCCTGGTGAGTGGGCCTTATGTACAACTGGACAGCCATTGCTTAGTTCTAATATGTGAGCGTCACTACTTATACCTTTGTGCATATCTTGCCAGGCTAGTTATAGGTATGGATCATAGTTAATATCTTCCCTTCCTTGGTAACTTGGATAGTATGTCCTGGTATTGCTGAAATTATATTATGGGAAGAAAGCTTTAATATTAGATTCAGCTCCAATCATCTGAGTCCTGTGTCTCACACATACAGTCAATCATTTCTAGGTTTTCCTTTGAAAGAATGAATTCAAACTCACAGATATCAATTGTTTTTTTAATCATCTTTTGATTCCAAGGCTATCCTACGCTTTTACTTTGTTTTGCATAAACTTTGAGTTTGACTCATTACTGTATTTATTACTGAGAAAAGTCCTTTAAATTCTAGTATTCAAAGCTTGAACTCATTTAGCCTAGGAAACTGAGGCAAATCTTGTCAGAGAACATTAAAAAATGATAAACTATTTTCCAGTTATAGTCAAGTAACATCTGCTTCTATGCATTTGTTTTTGCTGCTGTTTGGCTAGCTCTCCCCATGTTCGAAAGGGAATTTTCTCTCTTTATAATGATGTGTGATTTACATATAATTTACATCTAAGCTGCTTAATTTGAAAGACTTTAATTCTTTTTTTCTCCATCCAACATTATTCTGAGGTGATTAGCATCCCTAAATGCAAGTATTTCTAGATATGATACCTATGGCTAAAGCCAATCTTTCATAAAATGGAATGAAATCTTTTATAAAGTCCATTGAAGAAAATATCATTAAATTGTTCAGCTAAATATGAAGTGAACTTCTAAAAAAGAAAATAAAAGAAAGGAGAAAGATAAGAAATTAGACAAAACAATATGGAAAATTAGCTCTTTATATGACCAAACTTTCCTACAATGAGTGTAAATTGTCCAATTCTGACCATCACTTTATTTTGAACTACTTGTATAAAATTTTAGCTCAAACTTTACCCCCCCACAATTTGGTCTAATTTGTATATTTTGTCATCACCTTCTTATGGGATTTAGTATTTTCCATAACTTGCTCCTGTGTACATCAGCATTTGTTTCTATATGTATATGTTTGTGTTCAGCTTAAAAAAATCATAAGACCCTTAAAGTCCACAATGGTGCAGTTGAATTGAGTGAAACAGAAGGATAAAACAAGTACACAAAAGCCTTTCAAAAAATACCTCTGTGTTTTTTTTTTTAATTTATTTGTGGCTAAGAAGTTCAAAGTATTCTAGAGTATTCTAGTTCTCAGGCAAGGAATTCTTTTCTCAATTAAAAAGATAATCAATAACGTGAGATTTTATATTTTTAGTATTTATATTCTAATAATATCATAAAACACCAGATATTTCAAAGTAATTAAGAAATTACTTTGTACCTGTAATATACTCTATTTTTGTTGCCCTGGTGAATATGTGGGAAAACATCTTAAAGGAGGGATGATTCCTTTTGGCTCATCCTTTCAGAAGGTTTATTCAAAGGCTGCTTTTCCCAGTTGCTGTGGGCTTGTGCAAAGGCAGAAGATCATTGATGGTAAGACATGGTAGAGCAAAGCTCCTCATGCCAGAGCATCCAGGAAATGACAACAGTGGATGAAGGTCCAGAGACAAATCATACCCTCCACAGGCTTGCCTGGGGGCCTCCATCCTTCGATTTGTTCCCACCTCCTAATAATCCACTCAACTCTGCGGTCCTGAGCAGAGTGATCCAGTTGCTGAGCTAGTGACCTCGTAATCCAATCTCCTCTCCAAACTCCTCCAGCCAGCAAATAAGCAAGCCTCTAACACTTAAGACTTTGGAGGACAACATCTGTATGTATCACTTGGAATCAATTTGTTTTTATCAAAGTTATGTGAACTGCTTTCTTTTGTGTTAAATGTTATACTATTTACTTATAATGCTGAAATTGAGCCAGCCATATCGACAAACCATGGCACACACCGCTCTGCTCCAATGCTTTAACCACTTCATGTGTTCCTCCAGAATACATGAAAATGTTGTTTGTCACATTTACTCAGGCCACAACTTTATTGACATTCCAAGAATAATTCTTTAACTTGGAGATGTTTCAAAAAATAAAAAAATACAAATTTCAGTAAGTGGAGTCTTTAATTCCATCTCATTTAAATAGTAAAATTTTAATGTAGAAGTTCAGAATAGTGAATATTTGATATACACGGGGCATTGACCACAGGACTCCTGTTACCACTAAAGCAGAAGAATTCTAATGTCCCTATGTGAGACTGCATGCTATTTGTAGGTGCACGTGGGTATGTATAACTTTTAAATTACCTCCTTATTATAATAACCAATACAATGTAAGTGTTAAGCAAACAGTGGTTAAGTTGTGTTGTTAGGGAGCCCTTATGGCATATGACATTCTCAGTCCTTAGTTACACTCATGGACATGGAGGGCAAACTCTGCAGCTGGTTCCAGTGTATCCTGCTAATTCATGGTGGTGAAAGAAAACAGCCACTCTTTAGATGTGGAAATACAGTTTACCCTTGTGCATAATACTTCAAAGTTGTAATGATTAAACCTATTTATTTTATGTCTTTAAATTTAGTAACTGCTTGGTAAAATCCAAGGAATACTTTTTCAAATTGTAGTTTTTAAATAATTTATGTACCCAGTTCTCTAGAATAGTCTCCATCATAGTTAGTTGGGGGGTTTTTTGTTGTTGTTTTGTTTTTGTTTTTGTTTTCTATTTTGGGGGTTGGCAATACAGATTCCACAGTGACTCATTCTTACTTTTGAATGTCCAACCTTAGATTGGCTTATTTCTAGCCAGCTTTTCTAACTTAAATTTTTCTATTTCTCTTTAATTACATTTTCGTCTCAGGACTTTTTAACTTTGTTTATTCTAAATATCTTTCTTTCCTCCTTTTTCTGTGGTCGGCTCTGTGGTTGGGTGGCTGGACCATGGCATCTTCCTCTCCTCCTTTACTAGCTCCTCCCTGTTCTCTCTCATATATTCTCTCTACCTGGCAGCCCCCGCCTGTCCTTCTCCTGCTAGCTATTAGCCGATCAGCTCTTTATTAGACTAATGCGGTGTTTAAGACAGGCGAAGTAACAGAGCTTCACAGAGTTAAGCAAATGCAATGTAGGAGAATGCAATCTTTGCATCAGTAAACAAGTACTCTACATCATAAATGAATGTAACACATCTTAACTAATATTCCACAACACTCCCTCCATGTTATATTCCAGATAGAATGACATAGAATACATTCTAACTGAATGCTGACTAGTAAAAGATTATTTAGTATAAATTTGCAAACAACCAACATATTAAATGTCCTTTAAAAGTTATGGCAAAATACATCTCCACCTTAAGTACACACTCATCATCTGAACATTAGCAGGTATGTCTAATTGAAACAATATTGACCTGAGAATCAGTTGAATTTCATTTCAATTCCATTTTGATATTGTAATTATAATATATTTTGATGTTTTTGATGGGTGTTTATCGCTACATGATGAGTGTATGTGTGGTGATGCATCTATGAGAAAATATGGAAAAGTTATTATTCTCTGTTTCTTATAAAGTTAGATAAACCAAAATACTTGCTTTAGATTGCCACTAAGTTCTACTTTAGCTAGGAATATACTGGTGAATTTTAAAGACATTCTGTACTGCCTTAGAATATGTAGGTTAAAACATTATATACTGACACATGTGAATATATATCTATGCAGAAAAATGGGAGACCTATGTTTCCCAAGACATAGTCCTGCAGATCTACACGTTAGGAAATAGATAGAGCACAATGAAATGTCTTGCTAAGTCAGGAGGTTCATTACTTAATGCAAAATTCATTGTCATTCCTATAATGGACAGGACAATTCATCCACTGATTTTGTCTCATTTTGTTTTACAGAGTAAGACAGTTCCATGCTAGACAGATACTCTACCACTGCATCCCAAGGCCAATTAAAATGTTTGATCACTACTGCCTCGAGGAAGTAACTCAAAGTGTAATTAACCTAGAAGGCTGTGTTTTCTTTAGATTTCCTGGAAAAGACTAATAGGCATTTCATAATACTGTTTGCAGAAGAATAAAGAAGAAACAGCAAAAGAAAGAAGAAAGAGTAGGATATAAAGAACAGAAGATGTAACGGGAAAGCACTGGGCAGCTGACTGTGTCTTTACAGGATGCCAAATGTTTGCTTGCAAGCCATTTCTAGAAATGTCTTTGAGCCATTACCACAATATCTTTGAAAAGTCCTGCTAGGAGAAAGAGATGGGCTCATATCTCTCATATTTCAAAGTTGGCTTTCATAGGTACAAACTCTTAGCATATCTATGTTTCGAAGAATTTGTCTGGAACAACAATAGTGGAAGGAAGAAGTAGTGCTAGGCTGTCCTCTAAGCATGATATTAGAGACAACAGCTGTGGCCATAGCTAGAATGCAGGAAAAGTAAAGTTATCACCAGGAGCTCCAGGTCAGACAGAGAGCCAAGAGCAAAGCTGCGATTGACATTGATGGAGAATCAGCCCGCAGTGCCCATAAATCTGACTCATGGCTCATCACTTTACTCTTTTTGACAATTAACTACAAATCAGTGTTGAGAGTTATCATAAACACAGAAAAAAACAGCTTAGCAGTGTTTATATATATATATATATGTATTTATACATACATTTAAATATAAACACAGACACCTAAAAGTAATTAAACATTATACATTTTAATACATAAAATAAACATTCTACATATACATAAAATATACATTCACATATACACAATGTAATTAAAGCTAGCAGTGTAAGTTAGTAGCAAATAATACAAATTGGTATGACTGCAATTTAAGAAAGTATAAATAGAGAGCTGAAGGTGACCATGGTCTTATCCATTTTAACTTTCACTCTAAGACTCTTGGTTACATTACCAAAATGAAATGCATTAAACCTCTGTGCATATATCAGTTTTGTGTTGGCACTGCATTGCTACATCATAAAAATCAATAAACACACTGAGTTCTTTGAAATCTGTGCTTCTTTTCATTTTTTAAATGTACACTATGAACACTAAAAGGAATAATTTGGCATAGGTTCGATTTCACACAAAGACAAATTTCCATTATAACTGCACTGCCAAATTGCTATATAAAGCTTCCAGGCAGAATTAACATGCTATAAAAACTATGCACTGGATCTCACTTTAGCAAACTTTGAAAAAACATCCTATAAAACTTTGTATCCTGCAATTCTACCATCTGTTACAGGATTCACAATCACATAAACTTTGCCAGATATGATTGTCTAATGGCTCAATTGTATCTACAACTAAGGAAGGGCAACTTCAATCCTGATTTATTAAACATAAAATGCTGTTTGTTCTGTGCAATTTATCCTCCAAAATTCTTTTAACTTTCTTGTTTAAATACATATTCTTGTATCAATAAATTATTCCCACCAATCAGACACGTAATTGGTACAATTCAGTAATTACAGTATAGCCTATAAAAGCTTTTGGCAAATGTACTAGCTTAGGGGGCTGAAATACAATCTCAAGATATGAATGAGTATTTAATTCATTATAAACATATGCAGGAAAGAAGGCGCAAGATCTAAAAGTGCTCTCTTAGAGCACAAATGGTGGCTGAATTTATATCCTGCATAACAAACAAGTTTTGCAATTCAATTCTCAACTCATCAGTAGACCCTACAAAGGCTTGTAAATGTTTTTGCTAGTACCTGAGTCACTTTTTTAGGAAACTGTTCAAAGTCTTCTTAATTAAAAAAAAAAAACAGCAAGCAAGCAGAATAGAAAATGAAAACATACTCTCTGAACTGGATCACCAACTATGTCATATTTAGTCAGTAGATTAAGCCATGGAAAATTAAAGCAGAAGCCTGCTTAAGTAATGTAAAAATGTAAAATACTTGATTTGCAAAAAAAATGTGAAATGTAAAAGAGGAAAAATGGGTTGGAAAAATAATCATGCTTAAGATGTCCCTGAAGAATCTAAATATCACTCTATTATGTTTTTGAGGGATTATCATAGTTTTTAAATAACCCATTAAATCTATCAGAGTAACCAACAGGAGTTCAATCCAAATGATAAAGCCATTCTAATGGAATGCAGACAAACATTCAAAAGAATTAGAAGTGGCAAGTAAAATCCGTTAGAGAGCAGCCTTTAACTACTGTAATCAGGAGAAGATTACTTACCTTGTCAATTAACAGCTGTGTGCCTCCTTTGCACATAGACAAAAGATCCAGCAGAGTGTCACAGAAACCTTTGTAAGGCATACAGAATGGAGCCATTCTGCGGCTTGAAGATTATTCCTGCTTGGAGTGAAGCGTCCAAACATGGTTGCTTGTACCAAACCCACAGTCAACTCTGTTTCAGTGAGCTAATACACTTGCAGGCTGAACTCAGCAGATTCAGGAAGTAATTAAAATATGAGAAACAGTTAAGCATGGTGGAGCAAGTCATTAAATCCAGCACTTGGGAGGAAAGGCAGGCATCTCTGAGTTTGAGGCCAGCCTGGACTACAAAGCAAGTTCCAAGACAGAAAGACAGACATGTTACACAAAGAAACTCTGATTGGAAAACAATAACACACATACACACACACACACACACACACACACACACACACAAGAAAAAAGAAAAATAAAAAAGTTTGGAAATAATTCTAATTCAATTCATCAACTTCAAAATTTCTCAACAACTACAAAAGCTTTATTTAGTTAGAAGTGGAAGGAAGGAAACAGAGAGTACTCTCAGACTATTTCAGAATCCTTAAATATCCAGAAAACAAATGTAATTTACTGCTGGAGTTTTACACAACTAAAAAAATCCAATCATTTCTTAGACCATATATTGTATATCTTGCAGTATTCCAATGAGGCAGGAAGAAACTAAATATCTCAAACATAGAGTAAATCTCAATTTTAAAAAGCTCACCAACAAAAGCAACATTGATTTTGTTTTTGAAAAGAGCTTTGATTTTGACAAGCTTATTCTAAACTTACAGAATGAACACTGAATAAGGTTGTGTGCTTTGAAAGGATTAATCTAAAGAGTGTTTAAGGAAAAAGATACTTTATACAGAATAATTCATTGTCTTGAACTGAAGAGCCACAGTGTATGTATTTTCAAAGTCTATATTCATTTTATTGCAATAAAATTATGAAATATTATTTAAAAAATTGTATACTTCAGGTTTTATCAACAATGATATGTCTCAGATTAGAGACTCAAGGGTGACACTTGGGAGGACCTTCCTTTTGGATAGGAAGTTTATTAGAAGAGTTACGAGTAGCATGAACATGCAGACAGGCAGGAGAGGAAATCTAAAGAAGATTCCAGGCTCCAGTGCTGTAGCTAGCAATGAGGAGCTCTTATGAGAGCTTAGAGATCTATGATATGTCTCAGAGAAAAGGGGAGTGATTTTTACCATGGGGCATGTAAGCAAGGCTGACCCTGATTCCTGAGTGTTGACGAGAGTGCAGTAAATTCCAGGTATGTTTGCAAGACACCTAGTAGGTGCACTGTACATCCGTTTCCCAGGAAGTCTGCCAACATGAGATCTTTGAACTGTCTTAAATGTTTGAGTAGAGAGGCTGCCATTTTCTGGGAATCCTGACGCCTCAGTAGGGGTCACTCAGTTGGGGGCTCATATGCTGAGGGCTCACCATATGCTTCACAGAAGTGGATGCTACAGATGCTTGTCCTGAGCAATAACCTGAAGTGGATCCATACAGTATAGGAATTATAAACTACCAGTGCAATATTTTATGGAAGAAGTATTAAAATTTAAAAATAATAATAATACACAAAATGAAGATTAACTAAATAACTAGTTGGCATTTGAGAGAGCTCATTCAATAAAGAAGAAATAAACAGATCAATTGAACATCTAAATGAAGATATTTATAGGTACTAAATGTCAATCAGTTTCACTAGCTACACCTACCTAATCCTTTTCATATGAAAGTCTAGGTAGAAAGGAGAAATATGGAAACACCCTTAATTAATGGAGTTGACTGCTCTGTAGTGTGCTTGAGAGCAACTTATGAATAGCACTGATAAACTTTCAAACTCTGGAAGCCAGTAGCAGGAAGGAAGATATGTCACAACTTCATATACAAATGAAGTGAGAGTCAGGATCTGCGGACATCTGCATAAACCTAGAGCTGCATCCAATATGATGGGATCACAGGTACAACACACCATAGGCAAACACGTTCACTCTGCCTAATCATTCACACCTTATTCTGTCTCTCACTTGATTTATATCCAGCTGCTCTCATGAGACATTATAATTGCCTTTCCAGAATATACAATAATGTGGCCAAAATTATGACCATCTTCTGACTCTGGCCATCAGATACATCACATACTAACATCTGAAGAATATCTGCAGCCACTTCACCATAATCTTTCATATCATTTAGGATTTTACACAGAAACAAGCCTAAGAGAATTTTCTTTGAAGTTTGAATGTGACCTATGAAGTGCAGCTTTTAATAACTGGAAACAAATGTATCTTCAAAGGTTAAAGGTCTCAAAAGTGATTCATGTTCATGTTACCTTCATTTATTTTGAAAATACAGTGGTTTCCTAAGCCTGAAATATTCTTTGAGCTTGAGCATGTGCTACTGAGCAAGAAACTCCAAATACATTGTTTTCAAATGTAATGCCTAATAACCAATTTGAGCAGTAGGTAAATATTGCCTACATTGTATGATAACAATCAATGCCATTCATTCTTGCCATACTTCTTTGTTTCCGTAATTCTTTGGTGAGCTAACAACACTGTAGAGTTTTATTCTCACCTACTAGAAACTCAGAAGCAAGAGACTATATTCACAAAGGAAAAAGTAATTGATAAATCGGCATTATTACAATAACTCATTATGAAACCTTTGAGGAAATCTAATAAACCTTAAATTTTCAATAAGAGTGGGAGGAGTGAGAATCTGAGCAAAGAGGTCAAGACCATGATGGGTTCGCCCCTTGATCTTTATATGTACAGAACTATGTATGACCAGGAGACCTAATGAGTTTTGGTGATTTCCTTTTTCCAAATTTCCTTTCTTTTTAAATCACTGAACCGAGCCTTATAAATTAGCTTAGTAGGAAGCAATTTGATGGTAATTTTTTTCTCCTCACCCCTCCCTTATTTCTTCCTCTTTCCCTTCCAACCTCCCTTCTCCTTTCACCCATATGCTCCCAATTTTTTCAGGTGATCTTGTCTGTTTCTAACTTCCAGGTGGATCTATATATGTTTTTCTCTGGGTTCAACTTATTTCTTAGCTTCTCTGGGATCATGGGCTCAATATCCTTTATTTAAAGCTAGTATCCACTTATGAGTGAGTACATACCATATTCATCTCTTCCGGTCTGGGTAACCTCACTTAGGATAGTGTTTTCTAATTCCATCCATTTGCATGCAAAATTCAAGATGTCATTGCTTTTTACTGCTGAGCAGTATTCTAATGTGTAAATGTGCCACATTTTCTTTACCCATTTTTCAGTTGAGGGACATCTAGGTTGTTTCCAAGTTCTGGCTCTTACAAATAATGCTGGTGTGAACATGGTTGAACAAATGCCTTTGTAGTACGATTGAGAATCTTTTTGGTATAAGCCCAAGAGTGGTATTGCTAGATCCTGAGGTAGGCTGATTCCCAATTTTCTGAGAAACAATTATACTGATTTCCAAAGTAATTGTACAAGTTTGCATTCCCACCAGCAATGCATGAGTGTTCCCCTTATTCCACATCCTCTCCATTATTGGTGGTTTTGATCTTAGCCATTCTGACAGGTATAAGATGGTATCTCAATGGGTTTTTTTTGATTTGCGTTTCCCTGATGGCTAAGCATGTTGGACATTTCCTTAAATATCTTTTGGCCATTTAAGATTATTCTGTTGAGAATTCTCTGTTTAGTTCTGTATCCCATTTTTAATCGGGTTATTTAGAATTTTGATGTCTAATTTCTTGAGTTCTTTCTGTATTTTGGAGATCAGTCCTTTGTCTGGTGTGGGGTAGGTGAAGATTTTTTCCCATTCAGTAGGTTGCTTATTGACTGTGTTCTTTGCTTTACAGAAGCTTCTCAGTTTCAAAAGGTCCCATTTATTTATTGTTGCACAGATAGTAGTGTCTGTGCTACTGGGGTTATATTTAGGAAGTGGTCTCCTGTGCCCATACATTGAAGACTTCTAGGAGGAAGAACAAAGGTGAGAACAAGGAAAGAGATGTCTTGATTGAGGGAGCCATTATAGGGTTAGCAGAAACTTGACTCTAGAGAAATTCCCAGAACCCCAAATAAGGGTGACCCCAGCTAAGACCCTAAGCAATAGAGGAGAAGGGGTCTGATCTTGACATGCCCTGTAGCCAGAGTGATGAATATTTTAAATATCGCCATAGAACCTTCATCCAGAAACTGATGGAAACAGAGGCAGAGACCCACAGCAGAGCATGGGACTGAGCTCCCAAAGTCCAGTTGAAGAGTGAGAAGAATGAGAATATGAGCAAAGAGATCAAGACCATGATAGGTTCACCTACTGATACAGTCTACCTAAGCTAATAGGAGCTCACCAACTCCAGCCAGACTGGGAAGCAACATGCATAGTTCCAAACTAGTCCCTCTGAATGTGGTTGACAGTTGAATGGCTGGGGCAGAATGAGGGTCCCCTGGCAGTGGCATCAGGATTTATCCCTACTTCATTTACTGGCTTTTTTTTTGGAATCTATTCTCTTTGGATTAATGCCTTGTTCAGCCTAGATATAATAGGGAGGGCCTTGGACCTTCCCCAAAGCAATGTGACTTATTCTCTCTAAGGATTGAATGGGGGCGGGATGGTTGGGTATGTGCAGGGACTGGGAGGAGGAGAGGGATTTGGAACTTGGATTGGTATGAATAATGAAGAAAGATAGTTTTTCTTTTATTTTAAAAAATCCCAGAGAACCTATACAACGATGAGAGACATACATAGATCTAATCTACAAGGGTAGTGGAAAAAGACAAGATCTCCTGAGTAAATGGGGAGCATGGGGACCTTGGAAGAGGGTTGAAGGAGAGGAGAGAAGAAGGAGGAGAGCAGAGAAAAATGTAGAGCTCAATAAAATTCAATAAAAAATAAATAAATACAAAAAATTGTAATTGAGGCATGGGAGATTATCCTAACACCACCATAGTCTCTTCCTATACCTGGAACTTGTTGATAAATGGAACTTAAGTTACAGGTTTGTCTCTGTTTTCCTTTTTTGGGTAATGTGAAAATGTTTCCAATACAATATTTTTAGTGTTAATAAAATTAAAAGCATTTCCTTTGAGTTGAGTAACACTGAATTATAAAAGAAAATTGTAAAGATAATACTAAGAAAATAAGAACAAAAGAAAAATAATTAAAAATATGTACAAGGTAAAGGAAATCAAGATAATTTTGCATATAACTAAGAAGCATCTAAATATAGAGACTCCCATGATGCTATTGTTTATTTAAATTCCCTACTTTGCATTTGGGTATGTTTTATACGAAAACTTAAAATTATGTAGAGTGACTAGGCAACATCTACTCTGTACCTATTCCTTTTTGCCATTGTGGTTATTGCTAATATTAGCTGGTGTTAGCTAACAGTATAAATAGGGTGAGTTCTAATTTCTTTTCTCCTGAGGTTGGAGTAATATTTAGGTTGCTCATACATAAGAGTTGTATGTATTAATTGATAATGTACATTCAGAGTGTGCACACTGCAACAATTGCAAGGAGAAAACTGTATTAAAGTTTATAATGTATTAAAATAATTCTAAGTAAAGGAATAACATTTCCAAAAGTATTATAAAGCATTTGCTTATACACACTGCATATGGAGAAAATAAAGACGTTTTCTTGAAATAGAGGAGTTTCAAACCTAATAGAAGTTTCAGAGAAAAAACAGAATATAGAGAGTTGAAGAGAGGATCATTTGTTTCCTATCTGTTATTGACAAAATGATCTATATAAAGGAAATCCTTAAAGAAAGACAATTTGTCATACAGAGTTAGCAAAGTCAGAATAGACACACCCAATATTTTTTGTTTGTTTGATTGTTTGTTTGTTTGTTTAATTTTTTCCTGTGAGTTAATACAATAAAGGCAAGGCCTTTATTGTTTTTCTTTTTCTTAGTTGATTTTGTTGAGCTATGCATTTTTCTGCTCTCCACCCTACCTCTCCCCTCCCCTTGAAACACCATACTGAGTGAGGTAACCCAGACCCAGAAAGACGAAGACAATTATCACATGTACTCACTCATAAGTGGTTTTTAAACATAAAGCAAAAAAAAAAGCCTACAAATCACAATCCCAGAGAACCTAGACAACAATAAGGACCCTAAAAGAGACATGCATGGATCTAATCTACATGGGAAGTAGTAAAAGACACTCATTATTTTTAAAATAGTGATGTGACAGAGAAGTCACCTTTCCAAATAAGCCTGTTTGAGATCAGGCAAGGCCTCAGAGAGTCATCTCTCACTTTGTCTAACTTCCGTTGACTTATTTTTCTTGTCTTTTCAGACCATTTTCAGATTGACACACACACACACACACACACACACACACACATCAAACTGAACTGTGAAGAAAAGGAAATCTGCTCAGACTGTGTAACCAGATTGAATCTACCAAGGCCAGGGAAAGTGCAGGGCCTTCTCTCTAAATTGCTCTAGGGAAGGTACGAGGGAAGGGCAGAATCAGCTTCCCTGCTCCCACACACTCTGGGCTGGTTCATCTATGCTCCCAACAACAAAGTCAGCTCTACTGTGCTTCCCAGACAGGAAACCAAAACTGCTTTCTCCAGCACAGCAGCTGGTGAAGGGCAGGGCTACTTCTCCCACTCTCTTGTGACCCCTGGGCCAGCTCTCTTGCAGGAGATAATGGGTGTGGAGACAGGAGGGTATCTTTCTCTCACCCATACAACTAGGTAGACAAGGGAGAGGGGGCGGGGTCTGCTCTCCTGCTCTCACACCCTCAGGTTAAGTCATCTGAGTACCCATGATACTGTCAGCCCCAGTGTGCTGTCCAGGTGAGGAGCACTCCTGTGGTGAGGGATGGGGCCCTTCCTCCTGAGTGTACCCATGGTGTGAGTCAGGCTAGTTGCCCCCTGAGGGGAAAGACCAGAGCTCTTGCTTTAGTATCCTCTGAGGGGTGGAGCCAGCTATCCCATGGCCAGTGGAAGATGGGACTGGCTCAGCACAACATGGTTCTAATGAACCCTTGCGCTAACCCAGGTTATGGACATCACTACAGACCCCATCTGCATCAGGACCAAGAATGCAGGCAGGACCTTTGACAGCAGCTCCAGCCCAGATATTACCATGGCCCTAGTAGCACCATAGGCCAACCAGATATAGTATAGCCCTGGGGACAGTAGAACTGACCCTGGCAATGTGAGTATTAGTATTGGTAAACAGGATCTGAACGAAGGAGAGCTGGCCTGTTCCTTGCTGCAGTCTGCTTTGGATGAGGTAGCCAACACAGCACTGGTGTGCTGGCCTGGTGAGTAACCATGAGGGAAAGCTGGCAGGCTCACCAATCCAGCTACCACTCAGGCCCAGAAATAGAACATCCGCTTAAACGAATTAACTGTTGGAGCATGTGAAGGTGATGAACTTACCCATCTCTATGACACAGGACAACAGGATATCCAAGAGGAGCCCCAGTGAGAGCCCATTGTGGGTGGTATACCCGAAACCAGAGACAACCAGGCAAACCAATGGCTTGTGGCAAAGAACACTTCCAAGTAAGATGAATGGACTAAAGGGTAAACTGTGTGCTTCGACAAGGCAACACCACAGCTTCTATAACAAGATTCTTCTCTCTCTCTCTCTCTTCTCTCTCTCTCTCTCTTCTCTCTCTCTCTCTCTTTCTCTTCTCTCTCTCTCCTCTCTCTCTCTTCTCTCTCTCTTCTCTCTCTCTCTCTCTCTCTCTCTTCTCTCTCTCTCTCTCTTTCTTTGTTTTGTTTAGTTTTGGTTTCTCTTTTAAATTTGGTTTTGATTATTGGGGGAGGTTACAAAGGTAGAGGGCAGATTAGAGGAGACAGGAAAATCAGCAGGACTAGAACTCATGATGTGAAATGTACAAAGAATCAATTAAAGCTAAAAAATTTGAATCAGTAATAAATTCTTCACCAAAGAAAAGCCAAGAAAGTGAACTTCATAGCTGAATTTTTCGTAACTTTTACAGAAATCTTAATACTATTTCTTAAACTATTTTCTAAAAATTGAAAATGATACAATTCTTTCAAATTCATATTATGAGTTCAGCTTTATCCAAATTCTAAAAATAGACAGGGAAGCTGACACAGACACACACAGAACTGAAATTCTTGCTGAACTTAGGCATGCTATTTTTTAATTTCATACAACTGAATAAAAGACCATATTCAAAATTACTATATAATAAAGAGCAATGCGTATGTGAAGATAGCTCACTATACATAAATCTCTAACATCAACTTTTAACCTCAGCATAATGGGTGGTAAAAGTCATATTATTGTATTATCAGATGTGGAAAATATTCTACAAAATTCTACAAAAATTCCTTTATGATAAAGAGACCCGAGAAATTAGATATGATGGGAATAATATCTTTCTTACAGGTGGTACTCCCTTTACCTGTGAAAATAACCACCTAAAAAATCTACCAAAATTCTTTCAAGATTGCTAAACAGAATCAGTAAGGTTGAAGGAGCTTAGAAGCAGGAAATAAGCATCAACAGCATTTGCATGCCAATAAACTTTTTGAAAAAGAAAATAGTCCTATTTCCAATATCTACCCCAAAATCTCCACATATGCATAAACTTAATCGGGAAAACAACAGAAATCTACGAATATAATGACTATTGAAAAACGTTTAAAAATACACAAAAATTGGAAAATGGCCTTTATGAATGCATAGATTGTAAAAAATGAATGCTGACATTTTGATTCAGTACAATATCCATCAAAATACCCATGAAATTATTCATAACCTTCGCATAAATAAAACTCAATGATTCTAAATTTATTATGAAATCACAAAAGAAGCTGAACAGCAAAGCTGTCCTGGGTTTGGGGGGGGGAACTCCAAACCTAGAAAACATCAAAGGTCAGAATCTTCAGAATGTACTCCAAAGCCATGGTAGGAAAAACAGTGTGCTACCACAGTAAAGCCAGAGATATAAGTCAATGGAACAGAAGATAAAAAGTAAATTTTATTCCATGTAAATCTGTCTGACTGATTCTGACAAAGGTAATTGTTTTTCCCCAAAAAAGGTGTTGGAAACGTGGGTGTGGTTAATGTTTCATAGATCTCAGATGTCTAATTATATANATATGGACAGTTTGGGGAGAGATGAAACTCTTAAATTCCCTGTCATACTAAATATCTATCAAAGTTCTAATAAAATGTCATGAGAATGCTATAAATTGACAAAGAAACAAATTAAACAATTTCACTAAACAAAATATTTAAAAATTGGTTTCATAGCCATGTCAAAAGTAATGCCACACTGATCTTTACAGAGGCAGCAAGAAAAACAGACAATAATTAATTTCTAAAATTCCTGCATATTCACACTCAGTACAGGCTACTTACTTCTGGAAGATCAAACAGGATGATTTCACCTAGCACTGCATGCTCTGATTAATCTTTATTCCCCACTGTACTTAATTCATTGAAGATGTAACACTCTGTAACAACTTAGGAATTCCACTAAAGGTAGTTGCTCTACAGAATAAAATCCACCTTACTAACAGTTTATTTAGAAAATGAAGGCATTCATTCTATCTACCTCGATCTCCTATTCCAGTTTGAACTGATGTAAGCATGTCCTACTGGCTTTATGGGACTATAAAGAGTTTTCATATAATGTCTCCTAAGTATTTCTCTTTATACCTATATTTTTATTTCTTTGTAGAAGCTACTTATAATATATTCTAACCATATATTAGACTGATTATCTTGAAAAGTTTGATAACAATAATTCAGTAGGGTATCATAAGATAAAGTTTCCACTCAGGTTTGTAAGAATACATTAAGTTGGACAGAGGTTTGGCTGCTTTATTTACAGTGGCATAGTTATATAATTTCATTGTTCATTTACTTAGTTTCATTTTGTTCTGCTGGATTAGCAAAAGAAAGTGATATTATTGGAAAAGGTAATAAAGCATTTATTTTTCAAAAAGAAAGCCTTTTTTCTAATATAATTATGAATATTTGCTTAAAATAAATAAATACATTTGAATCTTAAAATTGTATCCGTCCTTTGAGTTTGGACAAACAGAACGTTACAGCAGCAAGTATCACAAGTTTCTTTCTTTTTCTTTGTGGTATTTCAAATCTCTGATCAAGACTAATACACCCAGTTAATATCTTCAACAATATCCAGTAAAATCACTGGCCACTTATTTAATAAAATTTCAATAAACTACTGTCTTAGGCTTTCTGTTGCTCTGAAGAGACACCATGACCATAGCAACTCTTTTTTGTTTGCTTGTGTTTTGATTTTTGTTTTTTGAGACAGGATTTCTCTCTGTATCTCTGGCTTTCCTGGAACTTACCCTGTAAACCAATTTGTCCTCAAACTCAGAGATTCTCCTGTCTCTGTCACCCTGAGTGCTGGTATTAAAGGCGTATGCCACCACCACCCAGCTTCATAGCAACTCTTATAAAGGAAAACATATAATTTAGGCTGGCTTGCAGTTTCAGAGGTGTAGTCCATTATCATCATGATGGTAAGCATGGGAATGTGTGTGAAATCACGCATTGGAGAAGATTCTGAGAGTCCTACACCTTGAATCACAGGCAGTAGAAAGAGGCTGTTGGCTCTGCTGGGGTAGTATCTTGAGCATAGGAGACCTCAAAGTCTGCCTCTATTCCGACATGCTTCCTCCAACAAGGCCACAGCTACTCCAACAAGGCCATGGCTCTAAATAGTGCCTCTTGCTAAGGACCAATCAGTCCAAACACATGGGTTTATAGGAGCCATCCCTATGCAAACTACCACCTTCCACTCCCTGGCCCCCATAGGCTTATAGCCATAAAATGATGCCAAAGCATTTAGTCAACTTCAAATTGCCCTTTCCTCATCAGAGTCTCAACCATCTTTAAAATCTGAAATTCAAAGTCTCTTCTGGGAGTCTTGCAGTCTCTTAACTGCAATCCACTATAAATTTAAAATCAGAAAACAGATCACAAGCTCCAATTATGTGGTAGCATAGGATATACATTACTATTCCAAAAGGGAGTAAAGAAAGCATAATGAAGAAATATTGGACCAAAATAAGACTGAAAACCAGATGAACAAACTCCAAACTCTGCATCTCTAGGTCTGATGTCAAATATCAGAATAAAGAATACTAACACTCTTCTTTCTCTTTGGCTGGTTTCACTCCCTGTTAGTAGCTTTGCTAAGCAGGTATCACGCAATTTCGAAATTCGGTTTCACCTTCACATTTTCATATAATGACCTCCCTGGGCCTCAATTTAGAGACACCCTTGACAAATGCCTGGGACCAGTGCCTTTTCTTGATCATAGAGGAAGCTTCCATATTGCCTTTCTTCTCCCCTTGACTCTAAAACCAGAACCACATGTCCAGTGCTGCCAAGTTCCACTGCTTGCTGTGCCTGGAACACGGCCCCCTCTTTAAATTACAACTTCACCAGCTTTGTGCTTTCCATGGTTTCTGTCACATCCTAAGCTTGACAGTTGTGAAACTAAATCTGTAGGCCAGTCTGGCCTCAGACTCAGAGATCTGCCAGTCTCTGCCTTATGAGTACTGGGGTTAAATGTGTTTATCACCACACTTGGATCCAACTATTCTATGATTCATTTTCTGTAGTTGGAAGCTTTTCTGGATAGGGTCTTGCCCTGAATTTTTGAGCCAGGTCTCCATAGTTCAATTCACCCTCAGCACCACTCTCTTCCATGCTCCAAAGTATTCAACTACTTTTCTAATCCCCAGTCCTAAGGTCCATATTTCTTTAAAAAGCATGGTCAGGCCTACCACAGAAATACCCCAGTCCCTGGTATCAATTTATTCTTAGTTATAGTTTCTAATGCTGTGAAGAAACACCATGACCACAGCAACTATTAGAAAGGAAAACATTTAATTGGCTTACAGTTTCAAAGGTCTACTCTTTTAACATCATGATGCTCAACATGGCAATGTGTACAGTCATGATGCTGGAGAAGGTTCTGAGAGTTCTATATCTTAACCCATAGGCAGCAGAAGAAGTCTCTATGCTCTACTGGGCATAGCTTGACCATATATGAAACCTCAAGGCCCACCTCCATAGTAACACATTTTCTCCATCAAGGCAACAACTATTACAACTAGGCTATGCCTCCTAACAGGTCCACTCACTGAGGGTCAGTATCTCAAACACATGAGTCTATGGGAGACATACAGATTCAAACCACCACAACTACTAAAAAGTATACATGCACAACAGTCGTATATGCCTGTGTTGAAGTATGTAGGAAACAAAAATGATTAATGAAGAAGTCATGAATTTGAAAGACAGAAGGGAAACACCTAGGAGTCAAATGATGAGGGAGAGGGAGAAATTCTGTATATATTTTACTCATCTATGAAGTTCTCTTAAAAACCTAAATTTAAAAGTATAATATTATATAAGAGATTTTATCTCTTATGAATTCTAAGAAGGTTCACATTTTAAATAACCCAACAACCTTCTTCCTTCACTGTCTTCATTCATTTCCATTCCATAATCCCTTATTTTAATACACAAGACTCATGCACATACTTGCAACCTATCATTTATATGCCTTGTATTTCTCTTCCATTTGAATTCTCAAGCACTAGATGATCTTTCAGCCCTGGTTTCCTTCTGCCTGCATGGAGATACTAAGTTTGTTGGTAGAATAGGGTTGAATATTAACTGTTAACTACAATATCATCACAAGTGTGCTGTTGTCTGTGTGCATAGGTGTCCAGCAACATCATTTCAAATAGTCTCCATTTTTTTCCTGTTTTAATTCCTAGAATTGGTGACTTAATATTGTTAAGAGAACAATGGCATGAAGGCATTGGTAGGTTGATTATCACTAAACTCATAAACCAGCCTCCAATCCAATGAAGGTCAGTGCTGTATTCTTAATTCTCTAAAGATTAAAA
>LOEQ01012583.1:6752-20702 GCA_001685075.1 Bramus lutescens
GCTGAGGGCTATATATACTGTGTGAGAAAGTGGAATAAAGGGCTTGTCTGCAGAGCCTGAAGTTGTGTTGTGTGTTAATCCCGACGTCCCTTGCTCAGAAGAATGACAGTTGACTAGCATGGCCCACAGCAAAGGAAGCAAAAATAATGAGGGCTTTGTGTATTGTGATTAGAGAGCTCTTGGAGACATGCATTAAAAAAAAGAAATAACTTTCCTGAATACCTGTTTAATCAATACTACATGTGAAAAATATACATGTCAGCTTTGAGAAATATTTGCTAATTCCCATAGATGACAGTGCCACCATCTTACACGTGATAAAACAGAAAGTGAATCATTGCAATAACTGATACGCACTACAATCAGTAGATAGATGCTATTGAATAAGGGTCTGATAATCTCTACCTCTACTGCATGATGATAGGAATGTATATGCTTGTCTACTACAATTTGCCATCGAGAGTATAATTTCTTGTAGGCCAGTTTAATGTCTTCCACATTATCTCATGTCACTTCAGTATATGATTATTCCATTTATTTCAGTGAGCGTTTTTACAGTGTATAACCATATAGAATGATGTATTTAAACATGTTCAGTGTGGGATTCTGTAGTGGCATTTCATTTGTATTTTAATAAATAAAGCTTGCCTGAAGATCAAACAGTAAAACAGTCACCCTGGTCAGCCTTACAGACCAGGCAGTGGTGACACACCTTTAATACCAGTAGCCACACTAGTTTGCCACAGAAACCGGGTGGTAGTGGTGCACATCTTTAATGCTAACACTAGAGAGGAGTATAAGATGGGAGGGACAGCTCTCAGGCAGTCTCACTAGGAGGATTTTCAAAGGTAGGATCACCATTTTAGACTGAGGTAGAGGTAAGAGCCAATGGCTGTAAGTTTTGCTTTTCTGGCCTTCAGGTTTTTATTGATTGTGCTCCAGGATTCCACTTACCCATTCTGCCAAGTATCCTTCCCTCATTTCTAAAAATTTCATTTTTTCGGAATTATATAAGATTTGCTTTAGCACAGGTACTAACTCCTTTCCCCACTCGAGGTTTTCAGCAGTTCTTCACTTCCCCTTGTCTTGCTAGAGAAAGATCCTAGGAGGCAAGGTCTCACAGTGGCTAATACCTTAAGGGATCTCATTTGAGTCTCTACTCTGAGCTGGTACCCTGTGGATATAGTCCAGATGTTTCCTCTTCATGGTGGGAAATACAAGCCTTGATGACCAAAGCCAAGCTTTCACTTGCTCACTGATAGTGACGGGGTTTTCTCCGCCTTACCAATAAATTCTACTCAAACCTCTGAGTGCTGCTCCTTTTTCAACCTGAAGATAGAATGCACTAAATCTTGTGGTGAGGGATGACATCATGAGAATACCAGTAGCTGCTATCCACCAAAGAATAACAAGACCCAGCACCCAGTAAGGCCACTAGCAATAATTCAGTGATGATTTCCACTCCAATCTGGAGTCTAGCCACGGGGCCTTTGTGATGATGTGAGGTGGTTTAAATACTTCCCTTCCTGCATCCTCCACATCAGGTACTCACTCTCCACTCCTTCTTGGGTTCAAACTCATCTCAGAGTATCAGACCAATGGCTTGATGGTATGTATAGCTATTATGTCCAACCTGCAGCCAAAAATAGCTAAGAATGTGCCCCAGTGAAAAATCATAATTCAGTTAAACTATTATAGGGTTTTGTAGTGGGAGATGTATAACTTAACTGAACAGCTCTGCAATATCATTTTGCAGTATAAAAAACTTGAACTTGCATGCTAGGAAAACAGAGAGTTAAGTATATACTAGGTTCATTTCTGGTAAAGCATGACCTAGAGATATTCAGTCCTCTCCCACAATCTTTGGATGTCTAGGCTCATGAGCATCACATAACAAGTTACAGCGCCTGCCTCCGAGTTAACTGCCCTTCTCAGCTTTAGTGAATCCTGAGACTCAGGCGCACATTAGCTCAGGCTTAACTGACTCCTATGGCCAATCTGAATTTTCTGTCCTTCATACTTACTAAAGCAATTTTCCGACTATGACCTCCCCCACCTCCATCCTTCTGTTGCCTATGTTCGTGTACATGGCTGGTCTTAAACTCTTGATACCCTGGGGGATGCTGCATCTTTCTACTCTGTGAGTAGATAACCCAGAAATTACAGGAGAGATATCTGGGTATAAGTGTGAAATCATGGGCTAGCTTTATTAAGACATAGGGCAGAAACGTAGGCTTCAGAGTGGAAATGAGCCAGGGGAATGATAGTGAACTGTTTTAGGAAGTTCTGAACAATAGACACCCCTAGGACACTCAAAGAGAAGGTGAACCCGCTGGAGGAAATGCAAAAAGCACAACTGTTAGAAACCTAGAAGCCATAAATACAAAAGAGGCAGAACTTTGCTTATTACAAGGGCCAAAACCTCTAAGAGATAAATTTTAAAAGAACTGATATAACATACTCCAGGGAGCAAATGAAATAGTTGACTTCTTAAATAGGATTTTAAAAAAGTACATTCATCAAAGAAACAAGACTCTATAGGTCAAATTCTAGAAATAAAATTTGAAAAAAGAATTCAGAGAGTTTTGTAAAGGCTTCTGCATCTTATTGGGCTAAATCCCCAACTGCAGAGGGTCATAAAATTTTGCCCCCGGGAGGGAGACATCAAAATTCAGAGGCAAAAGGTGTATAAATAGACCAGTACTTGACAGGGCAGCAGAAGTAAGCATTTTGGAGGAGACAACCCTGTGCTTCTGATGAAGGCAGGTGTCCAGTGAAGAACTTTAGCTTAGAGGGAAGTTAAAAAGCATAAGAACTCTAGACAGACAAACATGCAAAGATATGTGTGGTTTCAAAAGGTCTAAAGAAAATTCAGGACTTCTTGGGAGAGGAGCAGCCAATTCTGACTCCAGAAATAGCCAATAGAGGTAATGGCAACGCTGGCACTGCACCTGAATGTGGGTGAATATGAGTAAAAATATCAAAAATTTCAGGACTTCTCTATTTTTAGTGTATTGCATGGGGGAGGGGTGGGGGGCATGCGTATGGGCATGTCTCTGCCAGAGTCTACCATCAGGTATCTTCCACTTTATGTTTGGAGACTGAGCATGGAGATCACTGATTGACTAGGCTTGGCTGGTCTGTGAGCTCCAGACATCCTCCCATTCCACCGCCTAGTGCTAGGGTTACAGATGCACCGCTGAACCAGGCTTTTACATGGGTACTAGGGATCTGAACTCAGTCTTTATGCTTGCACAGGAAGCCCTTTACCCATGAGCCATTGAGCCATCTCCCAGCCCTGTTACGTTTGAAACGTAAAAAGATCCTTAGGTTATTGACATGAGAGTAAGTGAAGCATAGCCTCAGAGCATTATACAAGTCTCTGCCCAAATAAGATGATGTTGCCCACACAGCCTCAAACCTACAACACACAGGAGCTCCAATCAATCTGCTTTAATGTAGAACAGGCTAGGGCAGTGAGAGAAGGGCTGCCCGAATGTGCTCATAACCCAAGGAGGAGGAATTTCTAAAAGAAGTGCCTTCCCTCCCCTTCCCCCTTTTCCTCCCTTTCCACAGAATGGCGCAGGTTGAGCATCCCCTGGAGAGACTAAGCCTGTGGAGCCCCAAGAAGCCTCTCAATGGCGGCGTGGATATCTCCATCCGTGGCGATAAGGGTCTGCAGGTTTGCATCACAGTTAGGGAAACCCAAGGCCTTCAGCTACTCCAGTCCTTGCTGGTAGCCACCTTCAGTGAGGAGGGCCGAGGACAGCACAGTGTGGTTAGACTGTGAAAAGGCGTTGGTCAAGGAATGGAAGAGCTGGAGAAAGGCCAAGGAGGGTTGTGTGGTATCTTCTCTATGGGCTTGTCTTCTACCCCTAGTTTCTGGGGCTCCTCTAACCCCACGTAGTTTAGTTGAGTCCCGTAAGAACAGTCCCAGCTCAGGCACCTCCCTTGACAGTGTCTGCAGGCCTTGTTCTATCTGTAGCAATGTCTGCAGTGCTCGCGGGTTGTTAAGAATGGGGAGAAGCGGCATATGATGTAGAAGAGGGCTGCCAGTTGCCAGCTGGTGTAGCCGTGCTGGATTCTGCTGCAGGACGCTCAAGGCTCGGCACAAAACAGAGGTTGAGAGTCTCGACTGATTGGTTAGAGGGGCCTTTTCCACTGGCTGCTGGCTCTCTTGGAAGGGGAGATCTGAGTATAGCTGTCAATCTAGTGTACCACGTCGGCACCCTGAACTGACCTGATTTGAGATGATGCCCTTGACCTGAGTAACTCCTGCTGTACTGACCTCTCGTGCCAAGGGCCTGGCCGGAGTGGAGGTGGCTGGGATGGTGGCGGTGGGGTCAGAACTGCTGAGAGTGCTGGCGGCTTCTCCTCTGCACAGCTCTGAGCCCAAATGTGGTCTTTAGAGGCCACCAATAAGGCCAGAGTGGAAAGCATAATCTGCTGGATCTCAGAGCAGCCAGGACGCATAGCATTGTCACCTCCTGGCACTGCTTTTGGAGCCTCCAGCCTCTGCTTGTGTTCCTGCAGGACTTCCTGTTGGCGAGCAGGCTTCGGAAAGGTTTCCGGAAACTTGAGAGCTGGATCGCGTTTCTGTACAGTCTTTGAGGATTCAGGGTTATGCAGGCTATTGGCTTGTTTCTCATTTGTCAGTCCTTGAATCAAAGGTTCTTCCAAGAATTGCACCACCAACTCTGGTGCCATCGTCAGCAGTTGGACAAGCTGACTGAAGAAATCAGCTAGGTCAGGTGAGGTTCGGGCCAGCCGGCTTAGCCTGGCTAGGACCCCAGCACTATCAGAGGCAGACGGTTCCGAGCGGTGGGTAAAGTGGCCTGCGGGGCCTGCCAGAGTTCCCGTACACGCTGACCCTTTCAGACGAATCCTCACTACCACGTGGATTGTCGAGTCATCAAGGATGCCACGCTGGCTCAGTATGTCTTGATCCCGGAGAATCGTCCCAGAGAAGATGAGCACCAATCGGTCAGAGTCACAGTGAAGGAATTTGGAGATTTGCTTCTTAAAGTGGTGGACGTTGCTATTTTCTGCCAGCAAAAATTCCCGGCAGTCCTGTGGGGTCTTGACAAACACTCTGATGATACGCGAGGATGGCTCCCTACCAGACACCAGCTGGCTGTCTCCTGCTTCTTCCCCAGCCCGTGCCATGTTTCCTTAGGAAGAGGATGCAGGGTTACCTGAGGGCACAGTGGAGCACACACCTTCGAAAGCTTTGATGTGGCACTGCGCACACCTGGGTGCAGGGACCAGTAGATGTCCGGTGATGTCCTTTCACCTACGTCCTGCAGATGCCACCTCCCACTGTAGCCCCACAGCCACCTGGCTCCCATACAGGGGGCAGCTGCTCCTCTCTTTGGCAATCTTTAGGGGATATGCCGTCAGTGATGAGGCAGTTGAAAGGCAGACCTCAATGGGGGCAGGGCAGAAGTCTGTACCACCTGCCTTAGGCTGGGTTTTCCTTATGGTCAGACTGAAATTTAAATGGGGGGGGGGAACATGTCACCATCTAGAAACATGGTTAACACAAACCTGTTCAAAGCCTAAGCTTGACAAGTAACAATGGTTGAGTTGGAAAGCAATGTCTACATGTTAACTTAGATGGCACCCTTTCTGTCCACTAAATTACTAAATTACTGTCCGCTCATTACGGTCCAGCTGAGGCCTGAAGTCCCAGTTTCTATGTGAACAGAACGAAGGTGTGTGATTAATATGTGTAGGCAGTTCACAGTTTCAATGGGATACTTGTATCCCAAGGCCCTTGGGCAATCTCTCTACATGGTTCTAAAGATAATATATTCCAAAGTCCTAATAGATGGCAGAGCTGCTTCAGAAAATACACTGATGGGGAGAGGGGTGGCATTGGGAAGATTGCTCCATGGTTAAGAGGAATTGTTGCCTTTCCAGAGGACCCTTGCTCAGCTCCCAGCACCCACTTCATATAGCTCACAATGTCCAGAAACCCCAGCCCTCTTCTGGTTTCTGAAGGCACCTATACACATAGCAGACATACACCAGCGAGTAATGGTAGTAAATACAGTTTTTAAAAGAACGTCTCAGCTCAGAATTTGTTGGTTGGGGTAGAAGAAGCCACAGCAGCACTTGGAATCTAGATCTAAACAGGATTTAATTAATGTAAGACTGAGCTAAACAAGATTTAATTTCCGTAAGACTGTATGAAAGGGGGCATATTTCAGCTAAGTTTGGACCACTCCAAGCAGGTAAAACCTGAGGGAAAATAGAATCTCTCAAATATCTCCAGCAGTTATTTGCTGATACGAAGATAGATTGGGCTGTGTTGTTTTTATCATTAACGTTAACAATCATCATCAACAACACACACACACACCCCTTTTTTTAGGTTCTAAGATTTCCAGTGACCACAAAACTCAACAACAAAAGAATTTGGCTGCCTAGAATGCCACCTCTAGGGGAGCTGAAAAATGGCAAAATGACCATATAGGACACTATGTACCTGTATATCAGGTGCTCTTAAACTTTGGTAGTCTTGAGCCAGGATCTCCAGAACCAACAATAGCAAGTCCTGATAATATGTCTTCATTATAAGATGTATCATCCTGATAAGAGAGTTTCAGAGTCTGAAATAACTCATTCCCAGGAAGTTTCAGCCTTATGGCTGGCTGACAGCTCAGCTCTCTAGACAGTGTGCAGCCCATGAACTAACTTCCAGTATACAACTGTTGCTGCAAAAGCAATCCTTTTGAGATTCACTTTGCATTGCCCTCACCGTGGAAGAGGGTGAGGGAGGAAATGGGAAAGTAGTGCGACTACATTTTAATTAATTTAATTTTGAAATAAATATGAACCATTTCTAGTCCAATGGCATTGCTATTGGAATACCACATTCTCTGTGGCACTTTTGCGGACATCTGGTGTGCTAGAGTGTGGAGAAGTACCTAAAATTGTGATTTCTTGGACTCCTAGAGACCTTCCCATTCCCTCATGAAGACTTGGGCTGGGAGCTGCAGCACCCACGCAGAAAGCCAGGTATAATGCTGTACTACTGTAAGTCAA
The DNA here is from genome assembly GCA_001685075.1 of Bramus lutescens. Classification (NCBI taxonomy): domain Eukaryota; kingdom Metazoa; phylum Chordata; class Mammalia; order Rodentia; family Cricetidae; genus Bramus; species Bramus lutescens. Next base: position 13,803 of record LOEQ01012583.1, read on the forward strand.
GCACTGGGAAGGGTGTGAAGATCAGTGTACACACGGCTCCTGGCTTCTCTGTAGCTGGAACATCAGCCTCCATGTTAGATAGGAGACACTGTCTCCAAAAACTAACATGGAACTTGTCTGGAGTCAATATCAATCTCTATTCTTTATATGCATATGCATGAGCAAGTGTGTGTTCAGGCACATGTGTATACACCTCAGAGGACCGGGGGCATCACCAGAAATCTAGGAGTTATACAGCCAAAGTTGTTGGGTTTTGTTTTTTATTTTATGTGTACATGTCTATGTATGTGTGTGTGTGCATACACACACATACACACACATATATGTAGCATATGTATGCAAATAGATACCTGCAGAGTCCAAAAGATTGTGAGATTGTGTTGTATTTCCCTGGAGAAGGAGTTACGGGTGTTTTTGAACTATCCAGTGTGGTTCTGGGAACTGGACTTGGGTCTGCAAGAAGGGCAAGTGCTCTTAAGCACTGAGCCATCTTCCAGCCCCCAATAACTACAATTTTGTTAAAACACGTGGAAAGACCATAATTGTAGTACTAGTTCTAGTACCTGAAAAGTGGAATCTTTTCCTTTAATTTTTCTATCCACATATCTACAATTTACATATACAAATGCTTACTAGAATAGCGGTGACTTCGAACTCTTATCTCACTTGCACAAGAATCAGCAGGCCAACTGTCTGAAAGGAGGATTCATTGTGTAACCAGTAACAACAGTGCTGTTTTCCCTCAGTGCCCATTCAGAATGTGCAGTAGAAAAAGTATCCACTTAAAATCACAGCCATCAAAATTTAATGTTTAAACCACTCCAGAGCAGAGGGACTTATGGGAAAGAACTATGACATGAAACGAAGAGTAAAATCGCAGCAGTCCCTTCTCCAGAAGCAAAGGCGTCTCCTGTGAGTTCCTCAGTTCTCTGATAATCTGTGACTGTCTTGAAAAGCCGATCAAAACCCCAGTTGCCTTCTCTGAAACTTGAATTCAACAGGACATTGTTTAGAAAAATGAAGTCAGTGGCATTTTGTGATGAAGGACAGTCTGGGCATACCCCTTTGTTCATCATTTCCTGACGTTAAAGCGATCAACTATGAATGGGTAAGGTAAGAGCACAGGGATGTAAATGTGGGCGTACACACAGGTAAATGGTGATACGAGGCTTTGACTCCATGGACATATTTCCAGGAGTCAGAGATTCAAAACTCGCAACAAAATGCTAAAGATCACACTCTGCTCACATGTTGAGAACTAAGGATTAAAGCAGAAATGAATTTCTTCTGGGCACAGTGATTAACAGCAGGGAGCCTAGAAGTAGCCTGTCCATTTTGTTTTTTTTTTTTAAATATTTATTTATTGTGTATACAGTGTTCTGCCTCCACGTATGCCTGCAGGCCTGAAGAGGGCACCAGATCTCGTTGTAGATGGTTGCGCACCACCATGCGGTTGCTGGGAATTGAACTCAGGACCTCTGGAAAAGCAGCCAGTGCTCTTAACCTCTGAGCCATCTCTCCAGCCCCCTAGCCTGTCCATTTTAAACCCTGACTCTATCCGTGTGTTTTCCCTCCATGTGTGCTTCAGCCTTCCTCATTGCTAAGTCAAAATTAATGGCACGGCTATGGAGAAAGGGGAAATCAGTCTTAGGGACAGGCCCCCTCAGAGGTCCCGATCCCAATAGGTCAGGCTTAACTAAACACATGAATACAGGCAACAAAAAGGCCTGAACAGGTTGTATTTATGTAGGCATTGTATGTGTGCCCCATTGTGTTGTAAGAATAAAGAAGCTATGGTATTGAAAAGGATTGAGGGGACATAGGGAAAACTGGAGAGCTGAGCATGGGGGGTGGGACGGAGGGAAATGTAGTGCTCTTGTATGAAAATTTAAAAACAAAACATAAAATCAGCATTAAAAAGAGAAAACAATCTGTGCAGACGGCTGTGGTATCTAACACAGTTAATTCCATCACTCGGAGGTTGAGGCAGGAGGAGTTGCTTCAAGTGTGAAACCAGCCTGGCCTATGTAGTGAGACCCTACCTCAAAAAGAAAATCAGGAAGCTTCTCTTTGCACCTGTGTCCCTCCAGAAACACGCTCTGCTTTGTTGTTTGGTTCGGTTTATAGTAAATCTCTTGATAAAGGAAAGGACATCCTACAGAAAAAGTCAGCTACCAGGCCCGGTATACATAATACAGGAATGACAGCGGAGTCTGCCCTTTTCTTCTCTACCCACAAGACACTACACCCCATCTTGTCGAGGCCCAGATGTTTCATCTTGAACCACTGCTAATAATAAGACTCAAGACAATGACAGTGCATGGGAAATCCCGGCAGACATGCACTTTCAGTAATTCTGAAACTGTAAAGGTCTTCTCTCCTCAAATTCCAGAGACCTTTTCTCCCTCAGCCCTGCTCCTGTGGTAACTTCTACTTGATTTGTATTGCCTGGTCTCCCAAGAATTTCCTCATTCCTTTGCCCTTCTGCTCACTTGTATTCCAAGGTCCCATCATTTAACCATTTATTGTGTTTCACATACAAGACGGCACCTTAGCGGCTGGTGGAAGGCAGCAGCTTCCTCTGCCCCAGGATGGTTCATTTCCTGGGTGCACCACCATGGTGCTGGGAAAGGCCAGTCTCTCATGAAGCTACAACAAGGATTGTAAGCACCCAGTCCACTCTGGAGGGATCTCAAGAGCTGATGGGCTGGTGAGTTAGTGCAACAATTATAGATAACAGTGTGGTGGTTCTTCCAAATTTTAATAGATGGATCATATGACTCAGTAATACTGCTTCTGAATATATATCTAACGGAAATTAACTCACTATAGGAAAGAACACTGTTCTTTGGAATAAAGTAAACACAGAAATCCAAGGGTGCTGTGTTCTCTCTCATGAAGCTCAAGTCAATCAGAGGCATGAGCCAGTTGATACAGTGCTTTCCCGGCATGTGTGAGGCCTTGGGTTTGATCCCCAGACAACTTAAGTAGAAAGCACACTGGAAACAAGGGACACAGGAAGTTGGACTTAATGCATGTGTGTTCCATTCAGGCTGGAACTGTTTCACTGAATCCTGTTAGTACACACAGTTAACACATGTAAGCAGAAATATTGTATAAACATGCTATGACAAGAAAACCATTCACAGCCAGGCATGGTGGTGCACACCATAGGTTCCAGCACTCGTAAGGCAGAGGCAGGTGAATCTCTGAGTTTGAGGTCAGGTTGTTCTAAAGAGTGAGATCTAGGTCAACCAAGGCTATACAGAGAAATTGTCTCAGAAAAAAAAGGAAGGAAGGAGGGACAGAAGGAGGGAGGGAGAGAGGGAGAAAGGAAGGAAAGAAGAAAGAAGAGAAAGAAAAAGAAAGGAAGAAGGAAGGAAGGAAGCAATCTACTAAACATTTTCCTAGACAAGACTTTAAAACTCATCCCAACTGCTCTTTGCCATTCCGAGGAGCCTTCAGAATTTCTCTCACCCAGATGAACATCAAATTATTAAGTTTGATTTTTGTGCAGGTGTATAGATCTGTGCACATGCAAGATGGGTGGCTTTGTAGTCCAGAAGATGGCATCAAACCACCTAGAAATGGTATTTCAAGTGGTTGTGAGCAACCCACTCCAGCAAGGATTCTGGGAATCAAACTTGGATTCCTCTGCAAAAGCAGTATGCATTCTTAACCACTGAGCTATCTGTCCAACCCCCAAAAAAATTTGTATGAAGATTCCTCTTGGCCTTCCAAAGATGGAAAACGTGTTGTATCTTATATCTTCTGCAGTTAAACACACCCTGAAGCACACCCCTTCTGAGTTGCAGGAAATAGTGTGGTTATGATTGCCTCTTGATGTTTTTAGTGCTGCAATAAGGAGCATTTTTTAAATTTGGACAAGAGTTCTCTCAATAATAGAAAAGAGGCAGGGAAAATCATAGCCCACACAGCTGTATGCTCCACCTAGAGACTGAAATCTAAGTCTTCAGAAAAAGTTGTTTCTAGAAGCCTTTAAACCCAGCACTCAAGAAGCAGAGGCAGGCATATCTCTGGGAGTTTGAGGCCAGCCTGATCTACACAGCGTGAGTTCCAGGACAGGCTCCAAAACTATATAGAGAAACCCTCTCTTGAAAACCAGAAAGAAAAAATGTTGGTCTCATCTTTACACTACATGCTAGTAGCTATTCTAAGTCTTCTGATATTTGGACAGTTATGAAAAGGAAGGGGAAAGGGAGGCTGGATTGCTGGATTTCAAAGGATGCTGTACAGTGTCTCTGATGTTTAAATACACACCACAGGCAGTTTTCCTACAGAGATATAATCCACGGAAGACCTCTTTCCTTCCCTGACTGCACATGAGTGTTTTTGTTTGTATTCCTACTCAGTGTGAAACCTTTGACTTAATGTACCATATTTAGCATAGACACATGCATCTGTGCATAGGGTACGTTCATGTGGAAATACACATATGTGCCCTTCTTCTAGTATATATTCATGCACACATTCCCGTGTATGGGTACTGAAAATCACGGCTCAGTTGGTTCACTTATGTGTTGTAACATGTTTACCCTAGAAATGCACAGGTAATGGAAACAATACTCTTGTCTGAGGTCTGCATCCTAAGTCCTTCTAACTACAGCGTTTGTGCACAATATTCCTTCTGCAGGGGCAGCCTCTTCAAGGCTTTAGCTGCTTCACTCCGAACACTCAACATTCATCGCTGGGAGAGTTCCAGGTCTCCCAGACTAGACTATCAATAAGCTATTTCAGAGATCCTCACCCGTTTTCTTTTGTGTGTGCAGCATGTATGGTGTGTGTGTGTGTGTGTGTGTGTGTGTGTGCGTGTGCGTGTACACACGTGCATGTTGGTGCATCACTCATGTGGAGACCAGAGGGCAACTGCAGCAGCAGTTCCCATCCATCGCCTTGCTTCAGATAGTCTCTGTTGATATTTTCAACTGTGTACACCAGGCTAGCAGGCCAGGGGCATCTGACGAGTCTCCTGTCTCTGTCACAGCTGTAGGAGCACTGGGATGACAAACACTAATGGTGCAAACCTAGCTTTTGCATGGTTTCTGAGGATTGGAAGTCACATTTGACTGTGCTTTTACACACTGAGCTATCTCTCCAGACTCAGCATTTTCTTCTTACCTCATCATACATTCATATAACCACAAATAAAATATACTTGTTTGAGCAATTGCTGCCAGTATATCATAAACCAATGAGGGAAGAGTCATCTCTATTTCACTCATATTGAGTTCCCAACACCTAGCTAGATACTAAGTGTAGGGTAGCCACTTCATATTTGAGCTAGAAAATGTAGGGATTCAACTCTCCTGGCAGTTTAGAGTGTTACTGCTCTTGTCGAGGATCTGGGTTCAGGGTTCAGTTCCCAGAAGCCACATCAGGTGATTCACAACGGCCTCTAAATCCAGTTGTGTGGGTCTGGTGCCTTCTTTTGGCCTCTACAAGCACAAGGACATACAACATACACATATATTCACACAAAACAAACATAATAAATAGATCTTCAAAAAGAAAAGAAGTAGGAATGTAAAGAGGAGGAAGAGAAGAGAAAAAGGAAGAGGAAGAAGGAGGAGGAGGAGATATGATACTCTAAACCTAGCTATATGGAATAATATAAAGTCAGTGAAACTGCAGAATCTGAATTGTAATTGAGCCTGCATCCTTGCTTCTGTAGCTCTTATCCACTCAGAGATTAATGTTAAGTCTGTGAGATAGCCTTTGGGGACAATAAATGCAAGAAATTGTATCCTCTCTCTCGCCAGGCAGGTAATAAGGCACAACCATAGAACAGAAGACGTGGCAGTAGCTCCTACAGTACACGAAATCTGAAAAACTTCCAGGATAGCAGGAAATCCATTGGCCTCCCCCTTCAAAGGGGGGCAGCAACATCCCTTCCCATCCCTCAGCCTTTGACTCCTCTAACTGCCAAACTTTTAGCTTCCTAAGCACCCCAGAAAAACAGCCCTTTACTGCCTATTTTCCCCCATAGCCTTCCCCTTTCTCAGAGCCCACAAGAATTAGACTCAGGCAATAACTGGCACTAGAGACTGGATGTAATGGCATCTCAAGGTAGGTATACACAGAGCTCAGTCGAGGGCCCCAGGTAGAGGAGAGTGGCAGGCACGGTTGGGTCACACATCCCCACCCTATTTCTGGCTTTTCGTCTTCTTCATTGACTCCAGAACATTGTCTCCACAGTAAAGAACATCATGGTTTATAGTGCAACTGTCTTCAAGAACAGGAGAGCTACATTAATAAGACATGGGGGAAAGGTACAAAGGAAAAGATATGGCCCAGATAACTAGAGCTCCTAAGACTTCCTCAGCTTCTCCACAGCAGCATCTACATCGCCCCCTGTAGCAATCAGGGCCTCAAGGTTGGCTTCAAGGTTCAGAAAGCCCATAGCCGGTAATTGCTCCAGTTGCACCCGGAATTGAGCCTCTAGCTGTAGTTGCTGAGGATTGGTACTAGCTAAGGCTTGCAACACCTGGAGGAAGGAAGTGGAATGGAAGCTTACCTCTGCAGAACCCTGCACTTGGGAAACCTGAGGGGTTGGGGCTGGGAGGGGATCCTCAGACATAAGAGCACCTTCTCTAGATTCTGTACCTCCTGTTATTCCTCTCAGCCCTGCCAGGCAGGGCATGAACCAAAGGAGGAGGCGAGGTGCTTCAGTAGCCAGGATCTGCAAACCCTGCTCAATCTGTAGCAAGGCTTGCATGACACAGGGATTTGCCATGGCTGCCTGAAGATGCAACAGTAATGGCAGCTGTTGGTGTATCTCATTCTGTATTCGAGGGACTTGATTTGTGCCAGCTGACCTCGGAGGTCTTGGGTAACCTGTTGGAGGCAGCCAAGGAGATTCTGGGCCTCCAGTCGTGGCTG
>LOEQ01012584.1:18081-35311 GCA_001685075.1 Bramus lutescens
AGAAAACAACAGACGAGCATGTTAGTAAAGATTCCTTAATAGTTTACAAGGTCAGGAGGCAATAATCAGAAAGACAGGACCAGGGCCGGAGAGGTGGCGCCAATGTTAAGAGTGCTTGCTGCTCAATCATGAGACCTCAGTCCTAGTCCTGCACACAGATGCCTCCTGTTCCAAGGGGTCCAGTGACCTCTTTAGCCTCTATGGATACCCTCAGAAACACTCACACAAACAAGCATTCATAAATAACAAGTGTTTTCTCTCTCTCTTTATTTATTCGTTCATTCTTTTCAAGGCACGATCTCTAGTAACAACAACCTTGGCTGTCCTAGAACTTGCTCTGTAAATCAGGCTGGCCTTGAACTCACAGAGATCCACCTGCCTCTGCTCTCCACTTACAGAGATCACATGACCACAGGTTAAATGTTTGTAGCATGGGACATTTGATGCTAACTGCTTGCTCTCTTACCGCAGTGAGAGTAAGCGAAGACACAGGCTTCATAATAAACTACATTCCCTTTTTTTTTTCTATGCTTTCTAGACTCTACTTGACTTCGGGTTTTCAAACTATCTTANTTCTTGTATTTTCTATGAGTTTATGCATTTCAGGTATATATTGCCCCGGTATTTATGTAAAAGTCATTTAAATAAGTTTACGTCACTAGCAGTCTATTAAAAGACTGAAAAATTTCAAAGATTTTTGTTATAGCACAGAAAAAGGAGACTTTGATATTTGTTTCTAATTTAGAAGCAAGTAAACTTGATTAATAAAAATGTGGAGTTGTTTTTAGAGCTATACTGAAATAATTTAGTATATTCATTAAGTTTAAGAAACTGGTAGCTTGTCAGTGATTGCATTTTTGTGCAATCAAGACTTTGTATTTGCTTGAAGGATTCTTCATTTTATAAAGGAACATTTATTTTAAAAGTAATGTTAACAAACCCAGTTGATTACAATAGTGATATTACCAATTATTTAGGATAATAGGGAAATGCAGATTAGTTGTTAGTCACTTATTAAATGAAACTTGCAGTCATATTTGTATGTTTTCAAGATGAAATAGATATGTTAGCAAGACAGGTCGTCTTCCAACATTTCAGAGATTTACAGAATATGGCATTTAAGATGTCTTCTCCTGGTAGCATCAATCTACTACAGAGAAGATAATGGACATTGAAGAAACTCTACATGGACTTTACTTTTGTGGCAAAAGAAAGTCAGTAAGCAAGAAAATGCCCTTGCCTCGACTGCTGACAGTGTGCTGTCCTAATTGGACAAGCAAGATCCAAAAGAGAGTGACTGCCAAACCCTGTCAGACAAGAAGGGACAGCCCTTCTGAATATCCTACTTCACAGAAAAGTCTGTCCGGTATGTATAGTCTATAGTCCTGTAGGATGAAGGTAAATGCCTCAATGTTGCTGAGGAACTTTGGGTGACTGTCCAGGCAGCCAGCTGTCTCTGTCATCTCTCACATATTTTGGAAGTCACTAGCATTTCTTACTTACTCAGTTAATGTTATTTCCTTCTTGAGTCTCTGAGGGAGTTGAAGATTAGATAGTGATAGCTATAGTTTATCAGATGCAGAAAGCAAGTTATGATAGAAAGTAAATTATGTATAAGATGTTGGACTCACCAAGATAGGATAGATATAGAGTATTTTCTCTAAATTTGTCAAATGCAAATGGACTAGAAAATGTTGATGTACTTATTGCCTGTATATATTGTATATAGTCATTGTACTTATTGTGTATAGTTGTTCTTATATTTGTCATGGCCTTTCCCTTTTTATTTTAGACAAAAGGGGAAATGTAGTGATATTTCGCTTGTATTTTAGGAAATAAAGTTTGCCTAAGATCAGAGAGTAAACATCTACACTGGCCAGCCCTACAGACCAGGCAGTGGTAGCACACACCTATAATCCCAGTAGCCATACTACTTTGTCATAGAAACCAAGTGGTAGTGGTAGATGCCTTTAATCTCAGCACTAGAGAGGATTATGAAATGGGAGGAGACAGCTCTCAGTCTCATTCTGACATTCCTGGAAGCGGGATCACCATTTTCAGACTGGCTGTTCTGCTTTTCCGACCTTCAGGTGGAACTCCAATTTCTGTCTCTGGGTTTCTATTAATTGTGCTACACCTATAGTTAAAACATTCAGCCTCAAATTCAACTTCATACTCTATGTAAAATTTATTCAAAACAGTGTGGCCTTACATGTAGAAACAAAATGAAAGATTTTGGAAAACTTATGGGTATCTAGAGCTAAGGGATTTAAGATTTCTAGCCTTCATGGTGAAACCATACACTCTAACAGGAAAAATTGATCCTCATTAAAATAAAAAACATTTTTCTATAGAAGCCCATGGGAAGAGGACTAAACATTACTTTAACAGTGATAATTAACTGCAAGCCAAACATCTAGCAAAGAATCAGAATCCACAAAATGGAAAGAACTCCCGGATTCAACGGTTACGAAGCAATCTAATTCGATTACACTCCAAATGGAGCTTTGTCACAGGGTGTATTTTTCATAAACACAGGCTACACCATACAACATATCCACGCATGGAAGAAGGCATCGTTACCCAGAGAGGCAGCCATCTTGTAGATGTTCAGCATTTCATCACTGTAGAGTGCCTTCTGAGAAAGATCCAGTAAACGCCATTCCTTCTCAGAAAAATGCTTGTCGATATCGTCAAATGTCAGCAAGTCCTGAAGAACAGAATGGATTTGAGTTTAGCACTACCGATGCAGAAGCTGTTTGGTCACCTGCCACTGAATCCCATGGTTGGCTGTATGCTGAAGAAATTAACATGGAGAAACCGAAATGACAGGAAGTAGTCAAGTGAACTATCCAATTCCCATTCTCCTCATGCCAAATCCTGTTGTCTGGATAGCATTAAGGTCTAACACAGCCCTGAATACCTAGTGGGCACTGTGGGTCTCAGAAGAAGGAAAGAGTAGTAATGAGGCTGCCTGAAAAAGATGAGAGTTAGGATAACCGAAACAGTAAGAAAAACAATCTGCTGTCTTCCAGCTCTTATACCTAACAGCCTCCACGCCTACGTACAGAGCCACAGCCAACGACCAGGGTCGTGTTGAGCAGACTGGAGTGTTGCTCTAAAGCTGCCTCCATCAGTTCTTTTCTTGACTCTGAGCCTCGTGAAGTGGTTTTCTCTTTTCCTTTTATGCGAAAGATAAAGCATGGTAATTAAAAGGCTCTTCTGTCAGGCCAATGTTTAAATCTCCCTATAAGCAAGGAAAGCTTTTGTGGGGGAAGAGACGAAACAAAGGGATTCAAAGAAAATGAAGACCCGGAGAGCTCCAACCTCTCTCTACAGGATTTGGTTACAATACGACACCAAGAAATAAACTCTGCTTTATATTCTTAGGTTGGCTCCCATAGAGAGGTGATATGCGTACGTCACCTAGGGCTGTTTGTTGGTCCCCTTGGGGTGTTTCTTGGTTCCCACTCACTAGCAGTACTGGGAATATGCCACTAAGAGAGAACAGTGGGGCTCCATTTCTCTCAGCTCAGGGGTGTGTTTTCATTAGAGGATGCTGTCCTCAGCATCTAGAGTCCCTCTACCTCTCTGGGAGCATTTTTCTTCAAAGTCTTTGTTTCAGCTTTGCTTCCCATGTTGCTCTTCCTTTGTTGTCTCCCAAAGTTGTCTGATTTGAGCTTCCGTTCTCTGGCATCTACTTTAGTCTCTGCACTATCATATGTTCTGAATCCACCTTCCCATACCTTTCTTGCCTTTTATTTCTGTTTCTAACATCTCAAGTCTTGTATTCTTGGATATGCTAGAGTAGGCCCTCCAGCATCAATTCCTGGCCTTAAAATGAGAAAAACACACTTTTTCCCTTTAAGGCCATGAAAGACTCCGCCTGTGACTCTGGACCATATGCAGCGACGGTTGGCACATGACTTTGGATCCTACCTAGCCATTCTAAGGAATAAGAAAATGTGACTAGCCGGGCGGTGGTGGCACAAGTCTTTGATCCCAGCACTCAGGAGGCAGAGGCAGGCGGATCTCTGTGAGTTCAAGGCCAGCCTGGTCTACAAGAGCTAGTTCCAGGACAGGATGCAAACCTACAGAGAAACCCTGTCTCGAAAACAAAACAAAACAAAACAGAATAAAAAAGGAAAATGTGACTAAATCGGTCTCACTCCTTGATTACTCTTAACCAAGACACGTCTCCCCTTATCCTATGTACTGGGCATTACAAGGACTTACTCATTCTCACCTTATGGGGCACTGACTGCATCAGGCTCTGTCTGCAAGCATTCACTCAGACTCATTCTGGGTGACATCTCCTGGATGATGCTTTTGCATCCAGTTCCTCATTGCCCGGGGCAGAATGCTCAGGAACTGCTCCAGCACGAGAGAGTCCAGGATCTGCTCTTTGAAGTTGGTCTCTGGCATCAGCCACTGAAAGCATAATTCGTGAAGCTTCCTGGCAGCATCTAGTGGTCCAGGTTCTTGGTTGTAGCAGATGTTCCTGAAGTGCTGCTGAGCACTCTCGGGAGGGGGCCGTTTGGTTTGTGGCCTGCCATCCCTATTCTGGTTTGAGCTACCTTGCATGGACAGGTTACTTTTCTGCACACTCCCCATGGGAGTGCTGAAGCACCTATATTCCTTCATTTTCCTCCTCATCACTAGAGGAACGGCTTTACTTTTCTGGGAGACACTGATACCCCCTTGGTGCCACCTTTCACAATTGAGGCACCATCAGGTATGATGCAAAATCAATGAATGAATGAATCTTCTTCCTAAGGGCAGATACAGGGGAAGAGAGAGACAAAAGAAAAACTTGTATGATATATCGGCATTTATTGTTGGGCCAAAATTATCTCAGAGTGAGGATGAGACAGCAAAACCTAGGTTGGCGCCCCTCCAGCCAGAGGGAGGGCTTGGCTATCTCTCATTGGCTGGAGGTACCCCCACATCACACGATGTCACTTAACCTGTACAAGCTGATGCTCACAGTAATCAACTGAGTTCCTGCTTTGACTTGACTCCCTATTGCTTCTGATTGCCCTGCTTCGTGGGGCTGAAGAATGGGCAGAAAGCACACTCACCTTTCCCTGGGGTAATAAGGAGGCGAAGGAGGCCTGGCAATTTATTACCAAAGAAAACTGAAAGATCCTGCCCCTTTAAATTCAACTGTCAGGTACTGCGGTATGCGCTACCTCTGAAGGCACGCTTCCTTCCTCTGTTTTTACACATTAGATCACAGCATAGCTCAGTCCGTAAAGACAAATGCCAAGCTATGCCCTCTTTTTTTGTAGAACAGTTTAGGAAACCCTGATGAATGACAAAACCAGCTCCCGATGACTAAAAGGCACTCTGAGATTCCAATACTCTATGTGTGCGCATCTGTCCAATGCTCACAAGTAGGGCACGTTTCTGGTTCTTCTACATGCAGCAGATAATCCTCGTCTTTCAGCTTCACTCGGTGGAAAACTAACTTCTATGCCCTCTAACTCTTTGACAACAAGTTAAGCTGCTTTGCTTCACGGACCATTTACCATTGCTCCATTGTCACCGTGGTAACACTGAGGGGAAAACCGAGACAGTAAGAGCAGAGGTGTCGTTACAGGAAAGGTAACTGAATGCGCCTCAGGGAATGTCGTCTCATTGGAAACAGGCCCCTTGCCATGTGGGGGATGCCCATCTCTGAACAGTTTATAAAGGGCCCTGCACAAATTTGTTGCTGTGTATTCAAGTGTGTCTTTCACTTGAAAAACTTACAGCTGCCCTTTGCTTTCAAGATAGTCAAATGGCTGTTTAGTGTAAAAACAGAAATGAAGGTTCCTTTTTCTAATTTATTAATTTTAACTCATGTGCCTTAGTGGGTTGCCACGGGTGTCGGGCCCTGCGAAACTGGAATTACGGACAGTTGTGAGCTGCTAAATGGGTGCTAGGAATTGACCCCAGGTCCTCTGGTAGAGTAGTCAGTACTCTTAAGCACTGAGCTATCGCTCTAATCCCAGGAATGACGGTTCTTATAGACAGGAAGGATCTGAATAAGGGTAACCCTTCTCCAGGCTTCACACTTTCTCCGAATAGGAATGTGTGCTCCAGGCTAAGGATACCCTCGATGGCCGGATCTCCCAAAGGCAGGCGATCCAGCAGAAACAAGAACAAAACTCTGAAGACGCAGCAAGTACACAACGACAGTCTGTGTCCTCCTTCCAAGCACAGGAGATACTGCAGCACTTCCTAGGCTTCTGTGCCAGCAGAAGCCAAATGCTCTTTCCCTGTTATAATGATCATGAGCTAGTGGAAACTGGCAAGCTTTATGAGGGCAGTGCCAGACGTCACCACCCGAATCCACATCACCGATTCACCGCCCTTTCTATACAGGTCACTGGGACATCCACAAACACTGCCTGTGAGCAGCTTGTGGCTATGCTTTTAGCCAGCATTCCAGGTTGCATGGGCACATAGATAGCCAGAAGGCTGCTTCTGGAGGTTAGAAGTCGCCTATGGAGTCTGCATTTGATCCTTGCGACTGGAAGTTCTGAGGAAGGATAGGTAGAAAACAGGAGAGGAACGAGAGAGGAACAAGCTCCTCTTCATTCTCCTACTTCTGCTTCCTGCCTCTGGCTAACACCCAGAAATTTTGACAGAAATAATCAAGCCATGTGTTAAAGAACTGTAGTCCCACTTTTGGAAAACATCACAAACGAGAATGTTAAAATTACCTTATAAAACCAGGCATGGTGGCACAGGGCACCTGGGATGCAGAAGCACACCACAGATCTCTGTGAGTTCAAAGCTAAGCTAGCCTATATAGTGAGTTCCAGGACTGTCAGGGCTCCACAGTGAGACCCTTCTTCAAAAAAGAAAAGGCACATGGGAGGCTGTTGAGATAGCTCAGCTGTTCGGAGTGATTATTGCTCTTATAGAGAAGACTAGTTCAGTTCCCAGCACCCCTACAGCTCACAACAGCCTGTATAAAATCCAAGAATTCAATCACTTCTCTGGACTCTGCTGGCACCCCTGCCCTGCTCCCCCCACACAGAGAGACCCGCATGTTCACCGACGAAAAGATTTTTAAAAATTTTTAAAAAATGGCCTATGAGGGGCAGGCAATGATTCAGGAGGTAAAGGAGCTTTCCACTAAATGTCACAGCTTGAGTTAGCTTCCTGGAACTCACTTGGCAGAAGAGGGGCTACTCCTGCAGAGATGGCTCTGCAGCTAAGAACACTTCCTGTGTTTACGGAGAATCTAGGTTCGATTCCTAAAGCCCACATGACACCAGACTCACAGCTGTCTAAGAAAATTCCAGTTTCAAGGGCTCCTCTTCTGGTCTCTGAAGAACCAAACAAGTGATGCTGGAAAAACACCCAGGAGACACACAAAAGCAAAGAAATCTTGGGGGGGAAGGCAGGGGGGATGGGGGAGGGNAAGAAAGAAAGAAAGAAAGAAAGAAAGAAAGAAAGAAAGAAAGAAAAGAAATCAAAAAGCCCAGAGAACTGCCTTCCAAAACTTGTGATTAGGAGCGAATAGTGAAGGAGCAAACACATTATCCAGCACAAGGGGGAGGAGCAAACCCTTTAAGGCAGGAACGGGCGCCTAAGTCACAGGCAGGAAACTGCCTATGCGTGTGCGTGCATGTGTATGTCTACGTGGTGTGCGCGCGCATGCGCGAGCGGGAAAGTTCACTTTCTGTTTTGAGTTTGTTTTTAAATGGTTTATTGTGGCTGGTGAGATGGTTCAGCCATTATGAGCGCTTGCTGCTCTTCCAGTGCACCCCACCCAAGTTCCACTCCAACCACTACACAGAATTAAAAATAAATCTTTTAAAACGGTCTTATGAACCAGAACCCCTGGTGCTGATTAAGGTTCGGTATGTACTATTTTCCTGCACTTCCATATGCTCTCTAGCTGAACCTGTCCTTAGCAAGGATCAAATGCGGACTGCTCCAGTCACCTAACCTCCAGAAGGAACCGTCTAGCTATGTGCCTATGCAAGTCACTCTCCCTTCACCAGGAAAACTGCGGAGTACCTGAACGTTTCTCTTTAATGACAAAATTTTGTGGATAAGAAAAATGAGCAAAGCACCCCGTACTCGCTGTAAGTTTGAATTTAGTTGCAGATTAAGGAATTTCGAACGTCCATCCGAAAACACCCGTTTTGGCAGTCCATTTTTTCCAGTGCCCAAACATGCTGCAAGGCTATGGAAAAATGTGGTGTACCAGTTGTGCCCCACTCACCACCCGCTAGCAGGTTCTCCAAATGCTCTCACCAACAGGAAACTCAGCTTGTCTCCTACGGTAAAGGTCAAGGCAACTTCACGAAGGCTGCTTTCTCTGGATGTGATGTCTCTTCTGTTCGCTCACTGCGCCCGCCCAGAAAAAGTTCCCCGTGGTGGTTGTGGGTGGGCGGGGAATGAGCTGTTTTTCCGGGGTGTTTCGTGGAGGCCACACCCAGTGATCTCTCTGTTGACTCTATGGTTTCCTGAAGAACCAGGACTCATGATCAAGGTTTGCTTTTCCTTTTTTTTCTTTTCTTTAAATGTATGAGTGTGTGCATGCTTGTGTGTGTGTGCCTTTTTATACGCACATTGCATGAATGCAGTATCTGTGGAGGCCAGAAGAGGGCACAGGATCCACTGGAGCCGAGTTTCAGGCAGTGAGAGCCAGTTGTGAACCGAACTCACATTCTCTGTAAATGCAACAAGCCTTTTAAACTAAGCCATCTTTCCAGATTCTCCCTCCAGTTTTGCAGTCAGTTCAAGAAAGAATTAATGCTATGGAGTCTTTAGACCTGCTGAAAGTCATAGAAGCCCTGAAAATTGTTGGTGCTCTAGGGAATATGTAGCTTACCAATTCCCAGTTCTAAGATATGCCTTCTCCAGCCCCTGAAGCTATGCACATCCCAGTTGTTCCTGCTGGGTATTGTAAATGTAATGATCATTAAAAATTTCTGCGGGATCCCTGGCAGGCAGGGGGCAGCGAGTCCCGACAGCAGCCAGTCCCGGGCAGGGCCAGGATGGAGACCATGCAGCAGGTCTCCTAAGGTGGCTGGTCTCCTGGGCGTCCCTGGTGGCTAGCCATGTGGGTGGCATGCGGGCAAAAGACAGATAGGCACATTATTTAGAGTAAAGTTGGACATTTATTAGGTAGGTTTTGGAGGGGAAGGGAAAAGGGGGAAAGATGGGAGAGAGGAGAGAGGGAGAGAGAGAGACAGAGACAGAGAGATTCCTCTCTGAGAGAGAGACAGAGATATGGGAAGAGAAGCGAGAGGCTAAAGCTGCAAGCAGGAAGGGAGTAGGTGTGGCTTGTCTCTTAAAGGGACATAACAGATAATTACAGTAAAGGGTAGCCCTTTCTGCCTAGAAGCCACAGAAAATAAGGGGCATAGGTTTGAACCATCCCTGCACTGGCACAGGCTACATAGTCCTGAGTTCCAGACAGAGAGCTGGAGCTGCCTTCATTATGCTTACCCCTATCTTTATTTAGTAAGGTAGATTAGTCTTGGTCAGAACTCACCATAAATCACGAACAATATTCCCTTAAAATTTTTCAAACACTTTCCGGTTTGCAGGCACTCGTTTCTAATCATTAATTTATTCTTACATAAATTTGGACCTTTTCCGGTAGGTTCCATTTATATTTTTTCTTTCCATATTAAAAAATTGTGGGGCTGATGTAATGCTGTCTCTTTAAGAGACAAGCCATGCCCACTCCCTGTAGCCTCTCTCCCTCCCTTGCCATCTTGGCTCTCTCTCGGTCCCCTCTCTCTCCCTTCTCTCTTTCTTTTGAGAGAGAGAGAGAGAGAGAGAGAGAGAGAGCCCTTTTTCCTTCCCCTCCATAACCCAGCTAATAAATATCTAACATTACTTTACATGGTGTGCCTATCTGTCTCTCTTTCCCCAGCCCGCCGCAGTCACATGGAGACCTGACGCATGGTCTCATGTGCCGTCCCTGCTTGGGACTGGCCGCTTTTGGGACCCCGGCAGCTTGTGGCAAACCCATCCACATGGTGTGCCTATCTGTCTGCCCCTTGCCCACCTGGCGCCCACCTGGCTAGTCGCTGGGGACACCCAGGGAACCAGCCACCTTGGTTTGTGGACCTGTCGCTGGTCTCAACCAGACAGCCAGCTGCTGGGGACCCGCAGCAAATCCATAACAGCTGGAGAGATGGCTCAGAGGTTAAGAGCACTGACTGCTCTTACAGAGGACCCATATTTGATTCCTAGCACACATACCGTGGCTCACAGTCATGTGTACCTCCTGCTGCAGGGGATCTGATGCCCTCTTCTGACCTCCACAGTGGCCAGGAACATGCATGGCAAACAGACATAGATGCAAGGAAAACATTCATACAGTAAAAATAAAGATACATACATATTTTTAAATGCAATGTAGAATTGATTTCCACGGGGTTACATATGTTATCAGTGGCAGATTTCAAAGCATGGATTTAGGTCTTCAGTTTTGATTTTTTTTTGTATTTTCTGACAAATTCTGTTTTCCTTAAAGACAGCAAGACAGTAAGCAGTGTTCCTTCATGGCCTCTGCTGCGGTGTCTGTCTCTAGGTTCCTGCCCTTCTTGAGTTGCTGTCCTGATTTCCCTCAGTGATGGAGTGCAACTAGAGAGTTGTAAACTGATAAAAGCCCTTTCTTCCTCGAGTTGCTTTTGGCCATAGTGTTTGTCCAAGCCATTGACACCGAGACAGGGTTTTCTACAATACGCAAATGCTGTCCGCTTCAGCCTAATGTTTAGATTACAGAATATTTTGTTTAGAAAATGGAGCTCATAGAGCAGACAATCTAAATTCAGCTCTCTGTTCTTCACCAATAGCCCCATTTTCTAGCTTTTTGAGATATATGGTACATTTTCTCATTGTTTAACATATTTCTAGTAATTTTATGTGTATGAATGTTTTGCCTGTAAGTATGTATGTGTATTATACTCTTGTCTGGTGCCCAAAGAGGTCAGAAGACTGCATCAGATCCCCCTGTAACTGAAGTCACAGGTGGTTGTGAACTACCCTGTAGCACAAATTCTAATTGTTCTTAATAATAAAAACCCAGAGTCAGATATTAGGGGTGAAAGCTGAAAGATCAGAGAAGCAGAACAGTCAGCTACTAGAGAGTTCTTACCTCTACCGATGCTCAGACCAAGGGTCGACCCTGTCTCTACAAATCCTCAGACTGCCTGCTATCTCAACAAAACCTCAGACTGCATCCAAGCTCCTGTCTCCTCCCGCCTTATATTCCTCTCTCAGCCCAGCCATATCCCTTCCTGCCTCCACCTCCCTAGTGCTGGGGTTAAACATGTGTGATTCCCATGTGCCGGGGTTCAACGTGTGTGACTCCCAAGTATTGGGATTAAAAGCCACCACTGCTTGGCTCTAATTCTCTTTAAGACTGGATTGATCTTGTGTACCCCAGGGTAGCCTTGATCTCACAGAGACCCATATGCATCTGCATCTTCTGCCATTTGAGTGCTGGGATTAAAGTTGTGTGCCACCACCCGGTTGCTATGGCTGACTAGCAGCCCGTTCTGCACTCTGATCTTCAGGCAAGCTTCATTTGTTAGATTATAAACAAAGTATCACTACACTAACCCTTGGATGCTGGGAACTGAACCTGGTCCTCTGTAAGAGCAAGTAAATGCTCTTAACAACTGAGCCATCTCTTCAGCACACATTCTTTTTCTGTACTTTTGAAAGAGGGTTTTAAACTTTCTATATAGCTAAAGTGGGCTTGAACTCCTGATCCTCCTCCCTCTACCACCCAAGTACTAGAATTTTAGGTCTGTGCTACAATGCTCAGCTAATTACTGAATATTATCAATATTTCTTACTGTGCTTTGGTTTTTACTTGCCTTACATATATAAAACTATAGAGCATATTTTCTTGTGTTTGTTTCTTTGTATGTGTTTTTGGATAATTTCCTGTTTTGTTAGGGGCCAGAGGAAAGAACTGGCTGCTCCCCCGCCCTTGTGATTCATGATCAGTTACTAGCCAGCTACTGTTCCTGAAACAGTTTAACCACAGGATATTCCCTGAGATAAGTTAAGAACAAAGAAAAACAAGAACTTCCCCTTCTGCCTGGAGCCTGACAACCCCCTGCCTGACCCAGTACTTTTCCATTCCCCTCCATCCCTCACCCTGCCCTGAGTGAAGAGCTGTAAAAAAGCGAAGCCTAGCCGGCAAATAAACGGAGCCCTGACACATCTCAGACTGACTCTGTCTTTTTTACGTGCTCGGCTCTCTTTCTCTCTCCCCCCATTATTTTCAGGTGATGCCCCCTCAAGACCCATAAAATTACCTGACCCGCTGGATGGGACACTGTTTGATCATTTGCTCGTTTAAATAGTAATTTAATTTTTTGTGCAGGTATTTTTTGCCTGCTTGTTCTTATGTGCACCACATATAGCTGGTACCTGTGGAGGGCCAGATGGCATATGGAGATTATGGATCACTGTGAGCCACCACGTGGATGCTGGGAACTGAAAACAGGTCCTCAGAGAGATCAGCAAGTGCTCTCATCTTCTGAGCCAACTATCTGACCCCTTCTTAAGGATTCTTGCCATAGGGAGATGACATGGCCAGGACTTCTTGTCATCATGGAGAAGACTGTGGTCATCTGTCAAGCAGTGTGCAGCACACTCTATATCCAGGCAGAATGCCTAGTTCAGGACTTTTCAGAAAAGCATGATTCAGACTCAGGTTTTCCACTTTCAAAATAACAAGAGAAGTCTGTTCGGGTCGATTTGCTGCTTTTCCCGTCTTGAATAGGGAAACTTCTGATTACATCAGACCAAAAAACATAACTCGGACAGTGCATCAGTAAGGATCTGTCCAGAGTGAGCAGCCAGGAGAGGTATGTGCCCTTCATATTGGCGTGGAGACTCTGTCCAAGTGTGGGTGACAGAAACCAATGTATATAAGCAGAATTGCAGGAAAGACCCAGACTAGAAGCTTCTTTAATGTCACAATCATTATAATCCCTTCTTTTATAGATGAGATATCGGGGGGGTAAGTGGAAGAACTTGAAAAAGGAAGCCATTACAACATGTTATCAGCCCTATGAAATCTCTTTATCTCAATGGGTATGATATTCCCTCATTCCTAATGAGAGATACACTATGCTGTAGAACTATCTTCCATTCATTTAAATAGTGCCAGCTAAGATTCAAAGGCAGCCAGCAGAATGGGAAAATCCAGAAGCCAAATTAATATCAAAGGGGGCTAAGAATCCTCTGTCCTATACTGAAAAAATTTTCAATGAAAGAAATAAAGACCCTGCATGGTAAACTAAATCAGGGCAATTGTCTGATAAAATAAAATATTCAAATAAGATTCTCCTCACTGTTCCAATGCAAGATAATAGGTGATCTATAGTCAATTAAAAATTCAATAAACAAAAGGCACGAACAATCTGAGAAAGGGAATCTAAAGGAAAAGAAGAATCCAAACAAAGGAATAAAAAATGAAAAGGAAATTAAGGATACAGTTATAACCTATCTAATGACAAGCGCATCAAAGGAAGTTTTGGTATAATTAGTGTTGAAAGAAGTAATGTCAAAATATATGGAATAGAGTGAAAGAAGGAGCCAAGGAATGTTTAACTTTAAGTGCTTACAATAATAAGAAGTAACCATCTCAAATCCATAAATTCTCACCCAAATAACATTAAAAAAACCCCAAAGCCAAAAAGCCCAAATAAACCTGAAAGTGTGCAAAGCACAAACGCTAAATAGGAAGCCACACACTCTGAGTACCCGTACTAATGGCCAACTTTTGAATTTTTCATAGACTTTTCTANGAATAAAAAATGAAAAGGAAATTAAGGATACAGTTATAACCTATCTAATGACAAGCGCATCAAAGGAAGTTTTGGTATAATTAGTGTTGAAAGAAGTAATGTCAAAATATATGGAATAGAGTGAAAGAAGGAGCCAAGGAATGTTTAACTTTAAGTGCTTACAATAATAAGAAGTAACCATCTCAAATCCATAAATTCTCACCCAAATAACATTAAAAAAACCCCAAAGCCAAAAAGCCCAAATAAACCTGAAAGTGTGCAAAGCACAAACGCTAAATAGGAAGCCACACACTCTGAGTACCCGTACTAATGGCCAACTTTTGAATTTTTCATAGACTTTTCTAATGGTTCACTTGTGTGGGGGCGGGGCTAAATCTCCCAGCTCAGTGTCATTCATTGCGAATAGCAGTGACATCAACAAAACCTTGAGTCTCATTGGCTGGACAATAGTGGCCTCGTGCAATCTCCCTAGAGAGGGCACAAATAGGAAACCTGGAAGCAGCTGAGGAGGTACCCTGTCCAAGGCGCTCCTCAAGTTGGTAGGTTAGCTGTTCACTACCATCTCATGGAGGCCGAGGAAGCGAACCTGTGAGTCAGGAGACCTCAAGCTTCATCAGAAAGCCACAGTGTTGCCCAGGCCGGTGGCAACTATGCAGAGAATTCTGCACGGTATTTTAAATTTCTTCCAGAGGTGGGCTGAATCTGATAGAAAACTCCAGATTCAAGGTGATCCTTTGGCTCTAGGAGTCAGTCCCCTGTGTCTCCCACCTAAGGAGACTCCTCAGAAAGGGTCTCCTCCACCATGAGGTGCTGTGGGGCTTGAATAGCGGGGAGGGACCCACTGCCATGCAGAATGGCTGTTAAGTCTGAGGGTGTCCCTGAGTTGCCAGGAGTTAGCACAACAGTGAGCTCTCCCTAAGCTCCCTTGGTGTGCCAAAGCAGGAAGCTGTTTGGATGAACTCAAAGGACACGTGACACAAGTCTTTGTGGGATGTACTGTCTCTGCCTTTCCCCTGGCAAGCTACCTCTGTGTAGTCCCGAGCGAAGGGACACGTCTCAAGTTGAGAGTGAATGTGGCCTTGTTTCCCAAGTACACACTATCTGATGCCAGGAGGGAGTCAGTCATAGGGAGGGTACCATGAAGGAAGGTGGCCGGTTGTCCCAGCAGGATACTGGAGCCAGATCCCCAAACATTACTTACCCCTTATGCTTGTGACGAATAAAAGGAAATTTGGAAACATGTCCTTACATCTGCTCAGACCTTCTAATGCTCTGTCAGAGTTTAGAGCCAGGGCTATGTGTTTGCTGCTGGCTATGAGGCAGGCTTACACTAGTAATAGTGGTGGTTTCCAGAGCTTCCTGAGCAGGGAAGATGAGCGCTGTACTTGAGCTCTCTGGGGCAGGTCACCCACAGATGCCATGGTGGTGTCATTCAGTAATCACAACCTTAGGGTGCAGAAATGGTTACTGTGTTCAGAGAGGTGATGATATGTGCTCACATCTGCACAGCTGGTCAGAGTAGGACCTGTGTGTCGCTTGTATTTGACGGGAGCCAGTGTGACCTTGGTTTACCTGTGTCATAGATAACTTCAAGCTGAAGTCTGTCAGAGTAATAATGACCCAACTCTGTCCCGACTATGGCTGGATTAATGAAAACATCTTCTTTAATCCTGACATGGTGTGTGGAACTGTTCCGGTGAATGTTGGAATGAACATCATTGCTCTTGTAGAAGAGGACAAAACAACTCACACCGTGAAAACCATCAAAGTAAGCCTGAGTTTGCTAAGATTCTCTCACAGTAATGGCAGTTTGATATTTCCTCTTGGATTAAGACAAGCAACATTGTGGCCATAGGGTCAAAGTTGACCTTCTCCTTTGAGTTCAGAAGACTTGATGCTCTAAAATTCGACTGCAGTGATGTTTTTCTGTTCCTAAAGCTTTCGCATCTCTTCTCCTAGTATTTGAACAACATAGTAAATTATGGTCATTCTACCCAGCCCTGCAGCTTGCATCTCTTAGTGAAAGCTGCTTTCTATGCTCTGCATTCAAACTAGTAGAATTAGCAGGAACAGCCCTGTGTGCGCCATACTTTTTAATACACCGATTATGATCTACTTAGCACACAGCAAGGTCTAGGTTCTACTATAAAATTTTGGAAGATAGTTCTGTCAAAGACCACAAATGTCCAAGCATTTACATATCACTGGATGACTTTAAATTTCTTTTAGCTATATTATCCAAATTGATTATCTCACCAACAGGTTACATGAAAGCCTTTTGCCAGTATTGGTAAACATAAACTATTAATTGCTATTATTTAACTATTATAAAATAATTGTATATTGTATTATTGTAAAATGAGGACTAATATAGATTCATAATATTTCAAATTATAAAAATCTATGTTTTTGTTGTTGCTTCTATATGTGTGTGTTGCGTGCATGTGTTGTATGCATGTGGAATCAGCATGTAGTCATGCGTGGAAGTCATAGTTCAACACTGACATGTTTTTCTCAGTTACTCATGCCCACTTATGTTTAGAGAGAGTCTGTCCCAGAACCTGGAGCTCACTGTTAGGGCTATTCTGAACTGTTCAGAAAGCCACAGAATCTGGCAGTCTCTACCTTCGGGACTGAGGTTACAGATGGATTCCATCATATCTTGCTTTTATGTGGGGGTTCTGGGAATCAGCATTCACGTCCTATGGTTGCACAATAAGCACTTCACCTACCGAGACAATTCCCTACCCCCTGAATTTCTTTATAACTTAGTGATAAAGTAGCAATTTTCTCTTTTTGCTTTTCTCATTAGTTAAATTCATAATAGCTCTTTCCATGCTAGGAAAAGTATCTATCTTTGTTAGGAAAAATGTTCATGTTTCTTCCCATTATTTTACTTAATGGTCTGTTTTCTTGATTTTATGTATCATCTTAACATACTATAAGTATTCTCGTTGTACCTTCTTGTTTCAGCAAGAATGGTACAGCTAATGCCAATTCACACTTTATGCAAACATTCATTTCTTTTCCATTTTATCTATTCTTGTCTTAGGAAACAGGCTCTTAATCTGTTTATCATATGCCTGGAATTCCTTATGTAGCCTTAGCTGACCTCAAATTCACAGTCGTTCTATTAGTCTCTTCATTCCAATTGCTAGGATTACAAGCCCCATGTCCTGTGTCTCTTGTTGGTTTTGTTTCTTTCTAAAAGCTGTATGAGTGTATAAATGCAAGCACACAAGCATTCAATCACCCTGTTTTTGACATAGGGTCCTAAGACAAAGATCCACATCTTGCTTTGTAACTTGTTGTCTGTAGTGGCCCTGTACTGCGGATTGGATCATCCACTTGGTGCTATTTGATTGGGAAGGGCAATAGAGTATTAAAATCTTTTCTTAAGCCTTAGGATATATCTTTATTCTTCTCTGTGTTCA
>LOEQ01012587.1:3149-25160 GCA_001685075.1 Bramus lutescens
TTGGAAGAGCAGGCAATGCTCTTAACCACTGAGCCATCTCTCCAGCCCCATGGCCTCTGTTTTCTTATCTCACAGAGAAAATCTTCCAGGTTTCACCCTAGGTTCATTACTACCTGCAGTGTTTTTTTACTTGTTACTTACCAAGATGGACAAATGTCTTTATATTCTCAGTTTTCTAATTTGATTTTGTAATCAAGAATATGCACCACAGTTTGTCCAGCTTTTTTTTTTTCCAGGACAAGAATGCTTTTTACCTTTAGCTTTTTGAATTTTTTTTAAATTATTTGCTATAGTTTGTCATTTAATCCACTTTTAATGAATTAACAATATTTTTGTATTGTTATTAATGTTGTAACTTCTATTGCTGTATTTTTAAATGTTAAACCAAACTTTATTTTATAAGATAAAACATGCTATCATGTATAATCATTCCCATGCTTCATTTTATTTCCTAAAATTTGTTACAATTATTATGTATGTGTTATAGCACTTTTGTCTATAGTTTTATTCTTACAATATCTTTGTCAAGATCTGTTGTCAATTATTTGTGTGTATCATCCCAGAAGCAAGAGTTTAGGAAGGTCTAAAACAACAGATATCATTGAGTTTTAAGAAAACTGCAATCATTAGCATGTCTATTCAAAAACCAATACATTTTCAATTATCTTTTCTAGAGGCTAAATTTGAGGTTTTCAAGAAAATCATATATAAGTCATTTTTCTAACTAGCATTTTTATTTCTAATGACAGGTTCTTTTGAGGTCAGGAAAATTTAATTTTATACAGTATGTATGCAACTGTATGCAATCTGGTAAGCAGAACAACTACACAGACATTGAAACTTCCTTTTGTTCTTCTGTAAATTCATGATGCATTCCATTCTGAGTCTGTCCAAAATTTTATATTTGAGCCCATATAAAACTCTGAAGTTAGTTTGTTATCTATACATTTTTGTTCAACTTGTTGAACTTAAATTTTCAATAGGACAGAGAAAGCTTTTTTGGTAGGGGGAGCAACCTTAAAACTGTCCTAAAATTACTTAAAGCAAATTTGTGTTAAATAAACATCTCCTAATGTGCATTAGACAGAACGCTCGGTTCTCTGAGCCAACTTGCCTTGTGTCACTATTCTTTCAGTCTTTTTTTAAATCCACTGTTACTTTTCTTCCTAGAGTCTCCTGCACCCTTTGTAGTTACCAAGATACAGTTTCCTTCAGAACTTCCCAGGAATAGTTGTAAAAAATTTCAGAATTTATCCTATGCAGATTATAATTCTATAGATTCGGAATGCAACTCAGAAAACCATTGATAAAAAGGGTCGCATTACTTTTCACATGTCTATGTGTCATAATTACTCTTGTGTTTTGAAGAATTCCTGTAGGAAATCTCTTCAGCCATTTCAGCCCTGATATTTTTTCATGAATGGGTATGTTCATGTATATGTACATCTTCATGTGGGGTACATGCACTTGCATGTGCAGGCTGCAGTGTAACCTCATATGTCAATGTCTGAAACCTTGTGCTCCTCCATCCTAATAGGTTTGCTCACTGGTCTAGACCTTGCAGATTGGCTGGCCAGTGAGGCCCAAGCACCCTACTGTCTCTGCCTCCTCACACTGGGAATATAAGCAAGCACACGCACCTTTTACGTGAGTTGTGGAGATCACCCCAGGCTCTCTAAACAAATCCATGCTCCTCTATTATAATTTTCAACATGTTCCTCCCAGAGGTTGGAGGAAATATCGTTTCTAAGTGCAGAGTGTGTGTCTTGTAAGAGCACCTTGACCCTCTTAACTGTGTGTGAACTGCAGATCTGAATATGTTTGGGTTCACATCACATTCCTCAATTGTTTTTTTTTTAATTTTTTGACTGTGCCTCTTCAAGTACGTAATATAGAAAACTGATGACTATTACAACTTAAAAACTTTTTACAGTTCCTATTATTTCAGAAGTCAACTTAACCTTATAATAAAATTGGATGGACCCTTAAAGACCTTATTTTTAAATCTAATCTTACTTTTTTCCCCTTTTTTTCTTGCCTCCCTCCTCCACTTCTTTTTTTCTCTCTCTCTTCTCTTGTACCTCCCCTTCCTCTCCACTTTCTTTCCCACCTTTCTTTCTTACTCAGGACAGGATTTTATGTCATCTACTCTGGTCTTGATTTATATCTGAGGATAAACTTGAACCTCCAGATCTTCCTGTCTCTACCTCCCAAGAGTTGGGAGTGCCGGAGCTTGCTACCACATTCTGTAAATACAGACATTTCCCATGACAAAGATCAGGGAAACTCAGTAAGCTGACACGAGAAATCAATGTAAGTAGCAGTGTGTCTTCATTAGCTTCTAATTCATGGCATGCTGCCTTATTGAGCAAGCCTTATTTGCTAACAAAACTTCATATTTCATTTAATAAAAAATAAAAATGGGAAACAAATTTAGGAAAATGAAGGGAACATAAGAACTAAATTTACACTCAACTGGAACATAGTGCAATATAGTCTCTCAACATCTTTATGCCAAAAATTCCAGTAACAAACAAACATAAAAGAATTCCAGTAAAACTAACTTTTGCTATTAAGATCGTACCTATAAAGGCAAATACCTTTTATATAGATGTGCTTCAAATAAGAATATCAAGATAGCAATGAATTATGTCTAAGCATAGGTGACCTTTGATTATGACCTTTCTCTTTTTCCAGATATAAACCTACAGTTTTCCTGTAATCATAGAACCCCACCCCCATTTACAGTATAAGGCGTATCTTACCTACTTGTCCCTGCCTTGCAATCCATATTTTGAATTTAAAGCTTGCTCAAATCACTTCTGAAGTCTAGACTATAATCTTCTGTACCAAAAAGGGGGTAAAGGTTCCCTTGCATTTCTTCCAAGTTTAACCCAACAGGCATCAACATCATGTATGGGTGGTTATGGATAGGACACATAGCATTGTTCTCTCTTGAGCGGGTAGGACTATTTCCTGATACACCTCTTTTTCTATTAATCTCCAATGTTATATCTACATTGCTGATCCATTTGATGTAATCCAACTTTGACTCTTTATGGTTTATTTTAAAATTTATTTCTGTGGTCAAATCAAGAATGTTAGCATCACCTGAGCAGAGTACTCTGAAAAGACCACCACATGCTAATATTGGTGGCAGTGTGGATTTGTATTTCCTGCATACTCCTGAGGGCTATGGATATATTTAGATTTCCTTTTATGACACACAGTGATATTTCTTTATACAAAATGGGATTTAGAAAGATATTACTCTGAAGGTCAGTTGATAAGTATCTTCAGCCACAAAGTTTTGGCCTCCTAAGTACCAGTTATGCTAGTATATGCCATCATGCCTTGCCTGTGGCTCATACAATAAATATGTAAGATATATCAGGTCATGCCCTGTAAATAGAGGCTTTTTGTTCTGCCTGGTCCCTCCCACAGCCACTTTTAAAATAATCACTCAGAAGCTTAATATTAATTACAAACTCTTTGACCTATTGCTAAGGCTTATAACTAACTAGCTCTTACAACTTAAATCACCCTATTTCTATTAATCTATGTTTTGTCACGTATCTAATGGCTTTGCCTGTGCTCTAAAATGTCCTTTTCTTCTGGTCCTGACTGATATCTGTGCAGACTCTACTTTTCTTCTCCTATATCACTGCTTGGATTTTCCACCTGGCTCTATCCTGCCTTGCCATAGGCCAAATCAGCTATTTTATTAATCAATATGAATAAAATATATTCACAGCATACAAAGGGGGTTATCTCACAGCAATGACAAAAATGCATTCTTTAAAATTGACGAGTATCTTGTATTTACTCAAAAACATTATGGAATATATTATTTTTCTTTTACTCTTTTCTATTCATGAACACCATATAAACACCAAATAAAAACAATAACTGGGAAGGAGGGAGAGAAAGGAGAGGAGGGAAGAGGATAAAAGAAGAGGAGAAAGGAAGGGGAGAGAGAGGTTGGGTGGACATAAAAAAAAAAGCAGGGAGAATTCAGACCAAGCTAAATAGACTTAAAGATTTCCTTGGTAATACTGTTCTTTTCTTTCCTTTTTTTTCCTAGTGGTTGACCTGGAATTCACTATGCAGTCCAGGCTGGCCTTCAACTCAGCGATCTGTTTGCCTCTACCTCTAGTGCTGGGATTAATTGTGCACACCATCATACCCAACCAGGTTGAAGACTTTCATTCTTTTCAAACGTCTGACAAATCTTTGAAATTTAAGATCCATAGCACCATCTAGTGGATTTATCCTAAATTGAAATAAACAAACTTAATTCGCAATTACAAAATAAATAGCTTTTATTGGTAAATTGTAATACTACAATTTTGAAATATGTAGTTAGATACATAGTAACAGAAATAGAAGTTGCTTTATTCATGAGCAAAAATGTAGATTTGTCCTAGTAGCCACACTAGCCAAAGGTGCACTTCAGCAACAAAACAACAACAGCAACAAAGACTGCTCATTGAGCTCTCTCAACATCAGTTCTAAATCCCCAATAAAAAGACAAAGGCTAACAGAATGGATTTGAAAACACTACACATCTTTCGGCTGCATCCAAGAAGCACGCTTTAAGATAAAGATAGGCATTTCCTCAGGGAAAGAGGTTGGAAAAGTTATTACAAATAAATGAAGCCAGGAAGCAAGCTGGTTTGGCTATTTTAATACCTGCCAAAATGATCTCAAACCAAACTAATCAGAAGAGAAATTATGATAGCAAAGAAAAATGAATTTTATACTAGGCATTCATAGCCTTTTGTCTCTGACTTCAGTCTCTAGAAGTTCCCAGTTACTCTGACTCAATGATCCCAACCCCAACGACATACATCTGTGACTACCTACTCATTATGGTATGGCTAACTACATTTTTCCTTTCTATAACTTGCTTACACAGATACACAAAGATTGTTTTGAGTTGCTTTAGCAATTCTACTTGGCAGAACAGACCCATTGCTTTTCTTGCTTGAGTAAATACTGAAGATTGTTTTCTTGTGGTTTTTCTCTTCAAAGATCCTTTCCTCAACCAACCCCATACTCCCTCTCATAGCAGTCTCAAATTGGGCTCAGAAACTGTTTATTCGGCTAGCAGCTAATCAATAAATCTTTTAATTATAATTAATTTGAGTTTATGGTCTTTTTACAGGGACCACAAATTCCATAACAAAAGAAAACAACATACTCATCAAAGAAAAATAATCCGAGAGAACACTGCATTTCTTAACATCTATGCACCAAACACAAAGACCCCCAAGTTCATAAAGGAAACACTACTACAGCTTAGATCACATATTGACACTCACAAACTAAGAGAGGGACACTTCAATACTCTTGCCAACAGACAGGTCATCCAGAGAAAACTCAACAGAGAACTGCTGGAATTAACTGACTTTATAAACCAATTGGCATACCAGATATTTACAGAATGTTTCACCCAAACTCAAAAGTATATACCTCTTTCTAAGCACCACATGGAACTTCTGAAATTGACCACATGTATGGACACAAAGCAAGTCTCAGCAGATACAAGAAAACTGAAAAAAAAAAAACACCCTGCATCCTATCAGGCCACCATGGATTTAAACTGGATATCAACAAAAGAAACAACAGAAAGCTTATAGACTCATTGAAATTGAAAAAATATTACTGAATAAAAAACAGATCAATACAGAAATTAAGAACAAAATTTAAAATGTTTTAGAACTGAAAGAATTGGAAAACAATACATATATAAACTTATAGAACACAAGGAAGGCAGTTCTAAGAGGCAAGGTCATATCACTAAGTGCTTTCATTTCAAAAAGAATAAACACATCTCATACTAGCAACTTAACAACATGCCTGAAAGCTCTACATCAGAAAGAAGAAATCAAGCCCCAAAAGGATAGATAGCAAGAAATAAACTCAGGGCTGAAATGAATAAAAAGAAAAAAGGGCTTTGTATATATAAATATATAATGTATATATAATATATATATATATATACACACACACCCTTATCAAAATTAGGTAGAAATGGAGAAAGAATATCCAAATTAACAAAATTAGAGATAAAAGGAGAGCATAACAACAGATACTGAAAAAAAAACAAGAGAATTATAAGTGCATGCTTTAACAAAACTTCACTCCACCAAATTGGAAAATCTTTAAAAAACGTGGATTCTTTTTTAGATATATCCTGCCTTCTAAAGTTAAGTAAAGATCAGTGAAACAATTAAGACAGACCTGTAACTTCTAGCAAAATTAAATCAGTAATTAAAAGTATCCTAACCAAAACAGCCCAGGGCCTAATGGCTTTATTGTAGAAATTTACCAGGTTTTCAAAAAACAGTTAACATCAATATTACTCAAATTATACCACAAAATAGGAACAGAAGGAACATTACCCAATTCTTATACAAGACCACAAAATACCCTGATATTTAAACCACATAAAGACTCAACAAAGGAAGATAATTACAGACCAATTGCCCTTATGAACTCAAGTACAAAAATTTTTTAGTGATGTACTTTTAAACTGATTTTAAGAACACATGAAAAATATCATTCACCATGATCAAGTAGGCTTCATCCCAGAGACACAGGGATGGATGGTTCAAGGCACATAAATGATAAATGTTGTCTACCACATAAACAGACTTAGATGACAAAAACAGATGATCATCTCATTAGGAACTGAAATGGACTTTGACTAAATCTAACACCCCTCATGATAAAAGTTCTAGAGAGATTAGGGAAATAAGGGACATACCTCAACTGAATAAAGGCAGTTACTGCAAGTTCATAGCCAACATCAATTTAATGGAGAGAAACTCAAAAGCAGGAACAAGACAAGGCTGTCCACTCTTTCCATATCTATTCAGTATAGTACTTGAAGTCTTAGTTAGACTTCACGCAATTAAAGGACAGAAAGAGATCAAGGGGATACAAATTCAAAAGAAAGAAGGCAAAGTATCTTTATTTGCAGATGATATTACAACATACCTCAGTGACCCTAAACATTCCGCTTCTACTACTGACAAATACTTTAAACAAAGTACCTGAATACGAAATTAACTCACAAAAACCAATAGCCTTCCTATATAAAAATGACAAACGGACAGAGAAAGAAATTGTTGAAGAAACACCTGTCACAATAGGCTCAAATATCATTAACTATCTTGGGGGTAATTCTAACCAAGCAAGTGAAAGACTTGTAAGATCAAATTCTTGTGGCATTGAAGAAGATATGAGAAAATGGAAAACTCTCCCATTCTCATGGATTGATAGGATTCATATAGCAAAAGTGGACATCCTACCAAAAGCAATCAAGAGATTCAACACAATCACCAACAAAATTCCAACACAATTCTCCACAGAACTTGAAAGAGCAGTTTTCAGTTCATTTGAAAATACAGAAAACAAAGGACAGATAAATCATTTCTAAATAATAAAAGACCTTCTAGAGATTGTTTTTGTCTGTTATCTCAAATTGTACTATGGAGCTATAATATTAATACCCAACACCAATAGGGAGTGAGTGAAAAACTTTGGAACACTCACCCCTAAGTGAAATGTTTCTATCAAATCTTTCTAGTCAGGGCTCAGGAAATTCAGTGAAAATGGAGGTTTGAAAGATTGCTAAGAGTCAGAGAGGACAGAGAACACCATGGAAACAAGGACTTCTAGACACAACAGGGCTGGTACACATAGGAACTAACAGAGATTTGGCAACATACAAAAGGCTTCCATGGGTCTGTACAACGTCGGAGTCCTAAAACTGAGAGGAGAAATGGAAATGCCCTGCCCCCAACTTTAATTCAGAAACTGTCTCCAATCAATAATCACTTGCAAACAGAACATTAGTTTTCTTCAAGGGAGTCTCAGTGGAAAGAAATCTTAAGTGTAGGGCCCCATGCCCAACAGTAGATGGCAAGCACAAATGGAACTCAATGTCATCACTGGTGGTCCTTTGTATCATAATGTTGTGCTTGAACGTGTTATATCAGAGATTTTTTTCTTTCATCTTACAGGTTCTTTGTGTAAATATTATGGCATTTGTTTTGTTTATTTTTTATAAGATTTTTATCTTGTGAACGTGTGTTTCTCTATGTCTATATGTGGTTCTTGTGCTTTTTTTGACTCTTTCACCCTCTGTTTGCTTGGTTTTGTTTTTCCTTAATGTACTATATTGCAATTTATTATTATTCCTTAGATGTCTGTTCTCTAAAGATAGACAGAAAGGGAGTTGATCTGGATGGTAGCAGATGCGGGGAGGAAGTGGGAGGAGTAGGGAGAGGGGAAAGCATAATCAGAATATGTTACAAGAATATATTTTCACAAAAATAAAAAGATGAAAATGAGGTTTGCACTTTTTCTTATAATTTCCTTTTCTATGTTTAGAAAACATGCCACAAAGGGCATAAGAGAATTGTTTAAATGTTTGAAGAATATAGGTATCATTTTACCAAACTGATATAAGAATGTCACGGAGCAGTACTCAGGAAAAGTAGCCAGCCCAATTGCATTCACTTAATTAATGTGTTTTACACAGGAAGGAAAGGGAAAGAGAAAAAGAAGGTCAGAAGAACAAGAAAGAGGGAGTGAGTAAGAACAGAAGGAGAAAGGGAGGGAGGGAGGAGTTTAGAGCAAAAATGTACTTGGGAAAGATCTTTACTCAGTAGTAATCTGAGTAATGCCTTCAAGGAAATAATGGCTCAAATCCATAAATCCGTTTTCCATTTGAACAATGCTCAGCATACTTTGATGTCAACTGCTAAGCTATCTATAGAAATGAAAGTGTACTGTTAAAATAAGAAAAAATAGTGTATTGTAGATATATTCACGATATGTAAAAAGATGAACAAGATTATTCATTGTCTCTTCAGAAATTAAGCATTCCAGAAATTTAACATTCACATAAATTGTGTAAACTCTAATAGAATAGAATTCCCTTAAGGCAATGGACTCAAGATACTCAGGTTTTATCTTTTAGATTCTTCTATGTCTAGAAATATCTACTGAAA
The DNA here is from genome assembly GCA_001685075.1 of Bramus lutescens. Classification (NCBI taxonomy): domain Eukaryota; kingdom Metazoa; phylum Chordata; class Mammalia; order Rodentia; family Cricetidae; genus Bramus; species Bramus lutescens. The sequence continues at coordinate 12,176 of LOEQ01012587.1, forward strand.
ACTGTATCATGCCATGCACGTAACACAGACTGAAGAACTAAAGAGCTTTGCAAAGCATGTTTCCATAAACTATGTCACTTCACATAAGTGGATAGGTCAATTGGGGCAGTTTTCCAGACTTTCCCTCTCCAGGCTCTCATAAGCCCATCTTGACTTGCAGATGCAGGATAACTATTCAATGTCACTGATTCTGCAAGGTGGAAAGCCTCCAGCCTTCCATATATTCCCTACCATGTCATTGGCAGCTAAGAAGCTGGCATTTCTCAGTTGAGCTATAGGTTTTGCTGGCACTGGCATCTATATTGGAATATATAAGAGATGGTTTTTAAGCTTGTATCATGAAATTTTTAACATTTCCTTAGGAATTCTAAAGTGTATACAAAGCAAAGAGTAATATGTTCTCTGTATCATTCCCTCCAAAGCACACTGAAATGACATGTTTATGTGTATGTCAATCTCCATTTAAATATAAACATTTAGGAAAGAATTGCCATTTTACTTTCTTTAAATTTATAGCTTTCAGAAAATGTTTTGTATCTATTATATATCCAGTAAGTATAAATAGTGGTTCACCATATAGCATTGGCAGAACCTTATGTATATTTAGGAGACACTGAATTTTAAAACTTTAAATTAAAAAAATAAATGAGATGCTGCAGGACTTGAGAAAACCAACATAAGAATCACAGGACCGGGAGAGGAATGAGGAAATATTACTCAATAGAAAGTGAATTCTGGGAGTAAGAAGCTCTAGGGAGTCAACTTAGCACAGTGAGTAAAAACAGAAGGAATATGCAGGATACTTGAAAGACCCAGAAGAAATAATTTCAGAAGTTTTCACCCTAATGAAGCAATAAAGATATAATAAATACTCAATGTGACATAAACATTGCAAAGTCTATATGTTCCTCCATTAACATGAATACTTTTGTATTTTTATTCATTGGTTAAACACAAAATTTAATTAAGCTAAAGTAAATTGTACAGTATTATCAGGAAAAGCAGAGATAAAAAGGACTTGGTACTGAGACCAAGAAAGTTTGATGACTTTGACATGTCTAGGGGCTAGAGAGTGCCTCCATCTGAAAAGTGCTTACTGTTCAAGCATGTCACCCCAAGTATCAGGTCTCATAAACCTGGGTGTGCTGGAATTAAATGCATCCACCACCACCACCCTACATCACTATTTTGGCTTAGTAGCCTGTACTCTGAAGAAGCCAGTAAGCTCCTCAATGATTCACCTGTAATATAATCTGTTTCCTTAGAGAGAAACCATGAAAATTGTATACTGAGAAGTCATTCGGAGAGCTAACAAAGTACTCTGCACATAGTAAGCTCTCAGCAACGCTAGGCATCATTCTGACTAATATGGAGGGCGTCAGGTCCGTGTTTTAGTTTTAGTTTACGCTGAGTTCAAGGCTCCTACATCATGACTGGCTACCTCTGATTCAATTGAGGGGCTTTTCCCACTTCCTCAGTCTCTCTGAAACTCAAGGTACTCCTAACTCTGAGTGGCCCTGAACCACATCATGGCTTTCTATTATACTCTAGCTTTACATTGGATTCTAAACTCTTGAATTTCGCTTTGTTCCAGCTAAATTTTTTTTCTTATTTTACATAGCAGTTCCAGTTCACTGTCCCTTCCTTCTTCCCATTCCCCATCCACTCCTCAGAGAAGGAGAGGCCTCCCATAAAGAGTCAACAAAGCCTGTCACTTCACAGTGAGGAAGGACTATTGAAGCAGTACCAACCACCAATGTCTAGGCTATTTCCAATTTTTTAACTGAGGAGAAATTGACCTATTTGAATGCTTTAAAGGACTTAAGCCACATCTCTAAATCCAGCCTTTCTGGCTGGGTCTGTGAATCTGACCTTGGGACCTGTCTGAAAGCAGCACCTCAGGACTAAGGAGGAACTTTTGTCTCCTTCACTATGAGTAGCCTGGGGCACCATACAGCTCTTACTTTCCTCAAAGCCAAGGTCAACCAGGACCCTCTTAAAGGGATCGTGTGAGTATTTGTCTATAAGAACTAGACGGTCTGTGTGATCATTAATCTTCACTGTCAATTTGACTTCACTGGGACTCACATAGGATACCTTTTGGTTTTATTTCTAGGATCTTATAGAGAAGTTTAACCAAGGAGAGAAGATCTGCCCCCAGTGTGAAAGGGAGAGTCTTATTGACAGAAGTCCCAGACTGAAAAACAAAATAAAGCAAACAAACAAACAAAGAAAAACAGAAGAAGCCATCAGCACCAGCATTCATTACTCTCTGTGTCCTAATGGTGGATGCAATGAAACCAGCTGCCTCTTGTCACTTCCTGGCTTCCTGGCCATCCATGATGGACAATGTGAGCCCAGACAAGCCCTTCCATGCTTGCTTAAGTTGTTTTCATAGGTTTTCTTTGTCGTTGTTTTGTTTTGCCAAGAGAGAAGTAAAAGAAGTAGAATCTCTTCAAAAGCTTAGGATATGTCATGAAGTTGGCTGTATTGTTTAAAATGAGCACATTGCTCATGGGTTTCATTGATTTATTGATCCTAGATTTGAAGATATTAGAATGATAAATCTTAGCTCTTTGGTTTTATTTAAAGAACTAATTTTCAGAAAATAACTCTATCATTACAAATCAGTCAGAGAAGTCTCAATAATTTTTAATTTAATATTTCATGAATGGTATTATCTGAGCTCTTAATATATGGCGGGTTGTGATAAATTAGATGTATTTACCATATAATAGCAAAATCCTGGGTAGTGAAAGTTCATTACATTGGCCTTTGGTGTAGGAGGAATTTCATTCCTGCAATGGTAATTTGGACATTATCACACTGCAGTACTTCCTCACCCACTAGAAACCATGCAGCAACTTAAGATGCATATCTTCCATAGAGCCTAGTTCTCCATAAGGGGAAGAAGGCAGTATAAACACAAAAATGCAAAAGAACAAAATCTGATTGGTAAAACAAAATAAGACATTCAAAAAAGTCACAGTTGTAAAATGCCCAGAACAAACAAGTCTATAAAAACCAATAATAGATAAACAGTGTGTTGAGACAACAAGATAGGGAAGGAACCAACTATGTTTAGAAATTAGGGTGTTTTCTTCGCAGAGAGATGCTCTAAAATTGATTGTAGTGGTGGGTGTACCAGTATATAAAAATTTAAAATCATAGTACTGAAAAAATTGCTATATACAAACTATGTCTTTTAAAGCTGATTAAGAATATATAGGAAGAAAGAATTCTCCAAATACAGAAAAGAACAAGGGTAAAAGGCACCGAGAAAAGATTGAAAGGAGAAAGAGTAGCAAGGAAAAGATGTGAAGACCAACGACGATGGAGAAGCAGATAGGCATAGGCATTCACAATTTAATCTCAAAATGAAGGCTGAGTTTTCCTTAATTGCAGGGCTTGAAAGAGGCATTAGAGAAGAGGTATAAAGATGGTTTTCTTAACTGACTCTATGTTATGGTAAACGGGTTGTGCAGGAGCAAATGCTGGAAACAGCCATTTGAGGGCTGTCTCAATAGTGGAGGGAAATGTGAACATCTTGAACAACATTGTTAGCAAAGCAGACAAGCAGAGATAGGGACTACAGTTAGGTTTTGGATCAAAGATCACTGGGAATGTGGAAAACGGAGATAAAAGATTGACTGGATACAAAAGTACCTTTACAATGTGGGAAAATTTTTTTGCCTGAATAACTTAGTGCTTTACCTAATGATTTACTCTGGGAAAAGATAACTGTGCTTTTAAAGGAACGTTTCCTGGTCCAGATTTGCTGCCTGCTTCTTTTCATATATATTTGAAGTCATAGAGGGAAAGTTACATTCTTCATTCAAAAATTTTGGTTATTTGCTGAAATCTACAATTTGCAGTATGTAATTTGTGAGTTTAGAATTAGAGCTCAGTTTTAGTCATCAGATGAACAGAACAATAAATAGTTGAGTATATGAAACAAAGGTAAATATGTGAACAAACTCCAAACTCTGCTTTTCTGTACCAGATGTCAAAGCACTCTTCAGGTCTCCAATTCCTTTCATATTTGTTGACTGCAACAAATTTCTTTCTCTTGGTCTATTTCCACTCCTGTTAGAAGATCTCAGCAAGTATTCCATGGGTCTGGCACCTCCAATATCTTGGCGTCTCCAAGGTAATCTAGGTTTCAACTTCATAGCTTCCTGCAATTGGCCTATTTAGGTCACCATTCAAGGACAACCTTGACACATGACTCAGAAACTTTTCTTTGTTGCTCCTTGATTCTAAAGCCAGAACCATGTCGTCAAAGCTGACAAGTTCTGCTGCTTGCTGGAGCTGGAACATGACCCCTTGTTCAATTACATCTTCACTGGCTTTCTGTTTTCCATGCTTTCTTTCACTGCCTAAATATGGCTATCCTTGAACTTGCTTTGTAGACTAGCCTGGCCTCAAACTAAAAGACGTACCAGCATCTGCCTCTAGAGTGCTGACATTAAAGGAGTGCCCCATCATACTTGATTCTAAGCTTTTCTTTAATTACTTTTCATAAATTGAAAACTTCATTGGGTGGGATCTCACCCTGAGGTCACCACTCCCTTGATTCCATTTCTTAATCTGTTTATCTTCTTGAACACAGGACTTAACTCCATTCCCTTTCCTGGTGGTCATTTTCTCCTTAAATTATACATTTTTTTTAACTTCTACTTTCTCACCTTGCTCCTTTTCATTATTAATCTCCATTACAATTAACACTAACCATACAACAGAGTCTATACTAGGCTGTTTTGAAATTTCCTTTGCCATTGGAATTAATCCAAAACCCCTTACTTTAGCCTCAGGCAAACATTTTGGACAAGTGTAAAAAGTCATACCAAAAGTCACAACCAACAACGAACATCAGGAACTTAAGTGCCATGTAAATCACAAATGTGTAAAATCCAATACAATTCCTCTGAGAATTATCAATCACGTAGTAATGGCCCCAAATGTGAGAAACCTAGATGATACTCAAGACAATGAATTCAAATGAGAAATTATAAATATGTTCATGGAGCTTGAAGAATACAGCAATAAATTCTGGAATGAATTTAAAGAAGGCAGAAATAAACTCTCAGGTGAAGTCCAAAAAAATAAAAATAACTAAAATAAATAATTCCGGACATGAAAATAGAACTCAGAAAAGACATAGAAACACTACTAACTTTTTCCCATTTCTTAATCTGTTTATCTCTTTAAACATAGGATTTATCTCCATTCCACTTCCTGGTGTTTTTGTTGTTGTTGTTTTGGGGGGGGGTTTTGTTTTTTTTTGGTTTGCTCAATTTTTTAAATTGCTCATCTTGCTCCTTTTCATTATAAATCTTCATTAGAGTTCAAACTAGTAACCACACAGAGTTTATATTAGGCTGTTTTTACCCAAAGGGTGCTCAAGCATACCACAAAGACACTCAGCTATGCTTATAGCAACTTCATTTGTAATGGTTAAAACCTGGAAACAACCAAAATGTCCATTAACTGATGACTAGATAAAGATATGTGGTATATTTGTACAATGGAATATTACTTGGGGGTGTTAAAAACAGTGACATCGGGAAATTTGAAGGGAAGTGGATGTAACTAGAAAAAGTGATCCCGAGTGAGGTAACCCAGACTAGGAAAGACAAACATGGTACATATGCACTCATAAGTGGATATTAGCTGTAACATAAAGGATAACTATGCTACAATCCAAAGATGCAGAGAGACTAGGTAACAAGGAGGGTTCAAGGGGTGATACCCAGATCTTCCTGGGCACGGGAAATTGAAAAGATTTTGTGAGTGGAAGGACAGTGGGTGGGGATAGGAACATGAGAGATCTATAGCTATCCTACATATGGGATATGGTAAGGACAGGGTTGCCTAGAGATTGAGGGAATGATGAATCAGTAGTTGATCTATCCTAAAACTATGCTAAGAGAGTAAGCCCACCTCTGATACTGCCTAAAGTACCAGGACCCACAGATTGGATGACCCAGAGACCTATGATAACAATTTATCTTTACCACACAGAAATCAATATTTAGTAATAGCACCAGTGAGAGAGTGAAATGAAGAGATTGACTCTACTGAGTCAAAATTGTAGGCTGAAATGTAATCAAACCAGAAAATTTTGCATACTTTCTATTAGCTGATTTATGAAAGTCCATTTTTTTATTATAAATGAAGTTTTGTAGAGTCAGGGAAAGAAGTAAGAATTGGATAAAAATAAAGGTAGTGAAAATTAGGCAACTTTTAGTCCATGTCAGATAGAAATATATTTGTGGGCCAGAGTTCCTCAGGCCTTAAATCGGCAGTCCTTACACTTCCACAATCCTGAACTCCCTTTAGGCCTTTTGTGTTAATAATTCAAACTCCCCCAGGCTGGAAAGATGCTCTGTTGTTCAGAGCAATTGCTGCTCCTAGCAGAGGACACACCACTTGCCCCAACATTCTGCCTCTTCAGTTCCAAGGGAACTGATACCCTCTTATGCCCACATGGGTGGATTTCTACACACATGCCAACACTGACGCTTGTAAATAAAATAAGAATGTTAATTCAGACCCTTCTGCCTAAACCCAGACTATCTGAGTAAAAATGGAAAAGGTCTTTCAACACACTCCTTGTGTGATCTGTTTGTGTTCTAAAGAGTTTGCTTTAGAAAATATATATTTCAGTAAAAAGAAAAAATTACTTACATATGTATATGACTACTTAAACAATCTTGTATTTCTTTTCCTTTCTTTTTTTCAAATAGGTTCTCACTATGTAGACCCAGCTGACCTAGAAAACACTGTAAAAACCAGGCTGGCCTTGAATTCACAGAGATTTGTCTGCCTTTGCCTCCTGTGTGCTGAATTTAAAGGCATATACCACTATGTAAAGACTGTATGTATTGTATTTATGTATGTGTGTGTATCTGTTTATTTATTTTTGGAAATTAAAATACAATTATATCATTTCCCCTTCCCTGTTCTCCCTCTAATTTTTCCATGTGCCTTCTCTTGCTTTCTTTCAAGTTCATGGCCTCTACTTCTTTGTTTTTACCATGCTGGATTTTGTTAATGAATTGTTTTGTCACCTTTCAGGTTTCAAGCACATGGATGCGCTGATGTCATTCATTTGTACTTCATAACTGAGCAGGAAGTGCACTAAAGGAGCAGACCCTTGACATCTTTGCTTCTCTCATTCTGAAATGAGATATTGATGAAACAGCCTGCCTCGATTTTAACCTTAAAAGCCATCATATAGTAAAGACAAACTAGGTCCATTCTTGGTTATTCTCAAGGACTGGACTATGCACCACCTGCATCCTTACTACAAATATTTCTCACTACCTGTCCTAGGAAACAACAGCCACACTTTTGTTTCAAAAATTTGTTATGACCATCTTGCAACCCTACCTTTGTTTCAAAACGTTATTATTATGCCTGCCTTGTTTTGACTACCTTGCTATAACCAACTTGTTATGCTCTGCCTCTTCCACGCTGCCTTTTTGCCAACCAAAACTCTCATTTAGAAATTTCCTACCCCTAAGCTATGAAGGCCCTTATTTCCTCATGTCCAATCTTGACCTCTTAAGCCCTGCCTTGGGGGGAGGCAGTCAATGCACACTACTAAACAGATTGCTTTAATTAATTTCACCATGATAATTTCGGTCAGTGGGTCTTCTTGCATCTTTGGGATTAATAATACATGATTAACTTTTTGTCACTGCATCCTTTTCTGGCAAAAGTTGATAATAAGGATTCATCTAAATGTCTTTTAAGCTGCAGGCTAGCCAGTATCAACATGTAACTAGTACTTCAATTACTCTGTCAGAAAATATTGCTTACTCCCAAGAAAAATACCATTAGGAAGAGTTCAGAGGATACATTCTTTGAGCTTGAGAAGACAGTAGCATTTAAAATATAGATAAATATTCTTGTGGAAGGAGTACGACCTATTTAAAATGCAATGTTAAATAAAGGTTCTATATACTGGAAATTTTGACATAATTAGCTGTAATATATAGACCATAATTTCTGTTAACAAAATATTTGGGGGGGCTAAAGATAGACAAAATTAAATTCCCACTGACACTTTTGCATGCCACTAATAACTTCCCATTGATTTTTATATCTATGATTTTCTAACATATTATTTTATTTAGTGTGCAATTCACATTTTGAAGTTCAGAAATAGTTGAATGCTATTTGAACAGTTTAATGTTGCTTGAAATATATATTGGATAATACAAAATTAAACTCTTTTAAGGAATCATGTATTTAACTGGACTGAATAAATTGTACTTCATTTCATAGTTGAATTCTTAACTGCATGAAGCATATGAGAAACTGTCAGAACTTGTGACCTATTGCATGTCTATAAGTATTTAATGCCTTTACTTGCTACAAACACAGCATTAGATTTGATTTTACAGCAGTCAAAATCAAACAATTTTATTAAGATAATGCACAGCTAAAGTATGAAGATAGAGATAACAGAAGTTATATCTATTAAAATGTTGCAGTGGAATTTTGAGGTGTGTAATAAGATTCCTGCTAAAATAAGTCAAAGAAAAGCCTAGTTTTCAGTATTATTTTATGCTGTTATTTCTTCAGTCACCATAGAGATAAAAAAAATGTGAGCCCATTCAACTTTGTCTGATGGTCAGAAGGTTTGAGCTTATTCAAAGTTGTTAACAAGTGTGGCCACACATCCTGACCTAGTGTGTGGTTGCTTGATGTTTTTGACATTAGGATGGCCCATGAAAGTAGATATGTGCCACTCTGACCAAAGGTCAGAATTCAAGCATACTTCTGCTCCTTCTTTTAAATTGGAGGTTTATCTCAGTGAATGGCTGCCTGCCAGATACTTGGTCTAGGGTGTTTTCACCACCCCAAACATCAAATACTTTCCTCAAGAAATAATAACTTGATGTCTCAAAGTATTGAAGCAAGTAACTGTTCTGGTCATGCTTTGTATCATGTTAAAACAGTCTTTTTTGCCTTCTTCCCCATTTGCATTTGTGTATAAAAAATAAATGAGTGAACTCAGATCTGAGAACTCAGTATGAAGGAGACTGAGTGGCCCTCCCAATACCATCCTATGTCTCTGTGTTTCTTTCTTATCACTGTTCCCCCTACCTACATTTCTCAAGCCCCTACCCTGGAATGAATGAACCAGCTACAGCTAGGACCATGGCAATAGTCACCCCAAAAAGGTGGCTCCCAACAATTACAGGCTGATTCTCCTTGTGGAAACAGTTGTCTAGTATATAATAGTCTGTCAGCAACAATTGTAAACAGAATGGTCCAGTCTTCCCTATAATTACAATTAAATTGGGACTTGTAAGCTGTCTCTCTTTAAGAGGATGTGAGGATTGGCTCAGGTTCAGTCACAGACTGAGACTTAAAGACAGAAACATAAACTTAAGATGTATATACTTAGCTATTTTTCTGTTGCTTTGATTAAACACCATGGCCAAGGTGACTTGTAAAAGAAAGCATTTAATTTGGTTACAATTTATTGAGACCAAATTAAGAACAATAGACCCTGTAAGTTAATGGGAGACCAAAAGAGAAAAACTATACCTCGCAGGTTAAGAGTTCTGCTTGCTATGAACACAGTCAAAAAGAAGTCCTTGTTTTTCCTGGGTTACATCCTTCCAAGGTAAGGTTTCCAATTGTAATTAAGAAGCCCATTTGTCCTGTGTTAAAGCCCATGAAAAAAAGAATAAGTCTTGTTTGCCTAGTGTTAAGTCCATACAAAATAAAATTTGTAATTTAGAAGTTCCTGTTTGTTCTGTGTTAAGTCCTAGTTAAGGGATGAGCCCCTGCTTATCCTGTGTGTAAACCTTGTAAACCTTGCTAAATAAGGTTTCTATGTGTAATTAAGAATAAGTTCCTGTTTCTTGGTTCTGAGGTAACCTGCTTGTAACTTTATTCACTTGATGTATATCGTTGCCTTTGTTCCTTCTATTTTCATTGCATCCTTCTAACTGCCACGCCAGCTCAGCAACTGTCATTCTTCTGAGCGAGGGACGTCAGGATTAACACGCAACACAACTTCAGGTTCTGCAGACAAGCTCTCTATTCCACTTTCTCACAAGTATATATAGCCTTCCGCAGGGGAGGCCAAACCAGCAAAAGCAGGAAGCTCATCACCGTAACTCTATGGCTTAGGGGTAAACATCCTTAGAAACACTGCTGAAAATCAGATTGTTCCTCTTTTTGTTCCTATTTTCAACTAACCTCAAGAGAGCAAAACAGATCAAGTGGGGGTGCAAAGGCCTGTCCTCTAGGGACCCAACACTAACAATGTGTAAAACCCTTGCTCCGTCAACACCTCCTTATCACTCCTATAAAATGGACTCATGAGGCAAGGCAGCTGGCTGACTAGTCCAAGGTGTACCCTCAAAATACAGCTTGCTTGAATTAGACAATCATGGACATGGTCTTTCTACTCACAAATCTCAAGCTTAACAATTTCAGAGGTTTAGAGTCCATGGCAGCCAAGCAAAGGAGGAGATGAAAGGTCACACATTACTTCACAATCAAGAGGCCAAGGGAGACACCGGGAATGGCGTGAGTCTTCTGAAACCTCGAAGCCCACCTCCAGTGACACAGTGGCTACAACAATGTCACACCCAATTGTTTCTGAATTGTTCTAAGGATGGAGAGAAGGGCAAGTATTCAAAGCCTATGTAGCCTGTTCTCAGTCAGACCACCGCACATTCTTCCTTCCAAACAAAGCCAGGATGTCTTTGCATATGTGAAAGAAGAATTAATAGTAACAAGGCAGACAGAAACAACCTATGCTAAAGTCATGGAAACTGTGAAATATTCTGTTTTTTTTTATCACTATCAGAGACAAAGTGATTTATTTGAAAGATTAGCTGTACAAGCAAACATAGATTTACCTTTGCTACTATTCTAAGATTAGGAGTAGAAGACTCACTCACTTTTACATCTTGGTTAGATATAGAAATTCAAGTCTTAACTTTTCAACATTCTTCAAGATATTATTGCAAAAATATTCTAACTCTTGCAAACATGAAACAATTGTGAAAACATGGAAAAGGAGAAAGAAAAAGAGACAGATGAGAAACAAAACACAGGCCCCCTTTTACCATGTTTTCCTGGGCATGCATCCTATTTGCTTAGTTTAGGATTTCCATGCAGACTAAAACCAAATAACAAAGCCAAGCTCATTCTTCCTGGCATAAATTGTTCTCAAAACTTCTAAAACTTGTGTCTATTTTAACTGTACCAACTCTTGAAGGAGAGTTTGGCTTAATTTATTTTCTCTTATCCAAAGACACTGAAGTTAATTATTATTTATATAGAAAGGTACAATATTATGTATCACAATTACCTGTTATTATTTTCTTGTTAAATTCCAATTCTAAAATTTTATATTAGATATTGAGAAATCAAAGAATTAAATTTGAGAGCAGGTTTTTGTTTGTTTGTTTGCTTGCTTCCAACACATACAGAATCAAAAAGTTTAGTGTCTTTATTTAGATTGTTAATAAAAGAAGTGGAGAGCTTAACCAATAATGAAAGAAAAAAGCATACAAATGAAGCCACCATTCTTTCACACATATTAAAAAGAAATTTAATGTGAATTCTGGTATCTTTTGAAAAGATAGCCTAACATCTAGTGATCGCATATAAGATTATAAGTTATATATGAACATCTGTTAGGAATATAGTTAAAGTATCAAACAATACATTGTCAACTACAATGATTCTTTCTTCTCCTTAAATAGACCATAGACTGTTATTTAATAATTATGTTTACAGATAATAGGTTGTTGGAAAACAGAATGAAACCAAAAATTTATCTACTGTCCTTGTTTTACATATAATCATTTAAATATAGCAACTCATTGGTACATCTGTGTTCACACAGCTATTGCTTAAAGTGAATTACATCAAACATCTACCTTTAACAAAAATAAATTATACTATTCAATAATTTAGGAAAGAATGATTTTCATAATAATTATGTCTTCTTTTTTCTAATTCATATCTGACTCAAAATAAATAATGTGAAAACATTATAAGCTTAATTAGCTTTAAAAACATAAAAATAGACATTTAAAGTGACATGTAATCAGAAAACAGTATCCTTTGTAATTCTGTTTCCTAAGTCCTGATCTTTATTCTGTGACATTTCTACATAATTAAAGAGAAGAGAAATTAATATGGTACAAGCTACCACTTTGGATTTGAAGACAAAAATGCCTATCAATTTCAAAGCAATTTAAAATATCTTAACTTGTTCTTAATTAAAGAAAATTAAACTGTATGAGTATACAAACCTGTTGTTCAAGACCTTCAGCCACTTCTACAAGATGTAAATTAATCAATCGTATTATGTGTTTAAAGACCTTCAGCCACTTCTACAAGATGTAAATTAATCAATCGTATTATGTGTTTAGCTATTTCATGGTGAATATTTCTGGAGAACCACAGTGATGAAAGAAAAAGACAGTTACTCAGAGCTTGAACAAATAGATCAGGTAGATACCAAAAGATAGAGAGAGAAGCTGCTTGACAAAAACATACAGATGTGCTGGATAAAGAGATGAAGTGCATTGTCAATATGAAAGTATAATTGTGTCGAAAGTATAGACAATGTGACAAATCTCATGGTTTTATCGATGCAAATTCTTTTCTTGTTTTATACTGTTTGTTAATCAGTGATTGATACAGAATGATCTCTGACATCTCTCTAACGAATGGGTAGGTCAAATTAATTTTTCTATTAACATAAGAATATGTTTTCCCCCAATCAGTAGGTTGCCTATTTGTCTTAATGACAGTGTCCTTTGCTTTACAAAAGCTTCTCAGTTTTAGGAGGTTTTATGATTTTTTAAAAATGTTGCAAGATCCCCGGTGGCAGTAGGCAGCAGAAATGTTTTAGGTCCCAAATGGTGGTAGCAGGCCATGTGGTGGTAGACAGTGGGCCCTGAGAGCAGCCAGTCCCAGGCAGAGATGGCAG
>LOEQ01012588.1:783-18690 GCA_001685075.1 Bramus lutescens
CAGGACCTCTGGAAGAGCAGCCAGTACTCTTAACCTCTGAGCCATCTCTCCAGCTCCTAAAAGTGGTAGACTACTTATTTCACCTCATTCATTATTTGTTGTTCTGTTTTAGAAGATTCTCTTTCCACTGTTATCAGTCCATCATCTATCATTCTGTCTACCGTCTACCATTTGCCCGGTTAGCATGAATCAAAGGGCCCCTGCTTATTAGGTGGTTTATAAGAAATTGCCTTCTTCTATTTGATGTTTAGACTGTTCCAGATATGCTCAGTGGGTACCCTTTGAAGCTACATATTTCTTACCTTTAAAATAGTTTCATCGTTTTTGAAAAGAGTTTCTGTAGTTTATGGCTTCCTCAGACGGACCGAGCGCATGTTTAACTTTATCTGTCTGTTGTGCTCATCCATTCCCCCCTGAGTCCTTCTTTCATCCTGAAGGGAAATGTTTTGGAAAAAGACTTCCGAGTGTTGGGTGTGCTCATTGCTACAGGGATAGTCTTAATTAAATGCTTTTCTTTATTAGGTTGAGGTTGAATATGAATTATTACTAACCTTTTATCTTTATGAAATATCTTTCTGAAATTATTTAAAAGAGGTAAATTCATTCCATGCCAATCTCATAAGATTCTTCTGTGCCTTCTTCCCTTTAATATGTATACTAAATATTAAGTACTCGCCTGCACATGCGTACCTTACAAATATTTTCTCAAGTGTTAGTGTATATTTTGACTCGGTTTATAGTGTTTAGTTTTTATTAAAGAAAAGGTGCAAAAGTAGAATATTCTCATGAAGCCATTTGGAGAATGTTCTCAGAGATCTTTTATCTTCTACTTAGTTTTTGATAACTTTTCTGTGTATATTTAATATGTTAGCCTAAGAAGTTAGCATTGGTATACCCTGAAAAGAGTATTTTATCCAAATATTGCTGGTGTTTCTTTGATTCCTAGCATCTGGTCCGCCACCCCAGGATCCAATTTGGCTTGGCACACTGTGTTTGGCTACAGTGCTTCACTGTTCTCCAACCTTTGGTCGAGTCACATCTTCCTTTACCTTGCATTGCCTTGGCAATTTGAAGCATGCTATTTGAAACTTTTCCCGTGACTGTATTGAAGTTGAGTCAAACCAGCACAGCAATGGTGCATTCTCTTCAGTGTCGTATCCAGGGGGTATGGGGATAGCATCATGTTATTTGTAGTTAGGATTTCCATCGTTTAGTTAAGGTCATGTCTGACAGCCTTCTTTAAACTTACTGTTTTCTTGGTTAGATATAGGAAATGTTTGGTGGAAAATACATTAAGACTTATGCAAATGTTCTGCTTCTGCTATATCAGCCTGTAATGTAATATCTATTCTTTTTTTTTTGCCTATAGCAATTAGGCCTGTAGTGTTACTATAGTCTTTTTTATTTCTGTTTATCATCATAGATATTTTTTGTTTGTTTTATCGAGGCATGTTTATTTTTTATATAGCAGCTCTGGCTGTCCTGGAACTCACTCTGTGGACCAGGTGAACTCAAATTGAACTCACCTCACAGAGATCCACCTGCCTCTGCCTCCCAAGTGCTGGAATTAAAGGCCTGAATTTTTTCTTATTTTCATATTTCATATTTCTCAAATACAAAGCGGTTCCTTTCCTTCATTGAAAGGTCTATTTGCTAAGGGTGTTCATACCCTGTGTTGTTACTGACATAAGACACTTAGGTGTGTATATGAAACCATGCCTCAAGCCCATCCTTTTCTCTTCATAAATGTGTATGTAACAGCCCATGATGGTGCCTCTGACCCAGGGAAGAACCTCTAGGTTTGTTATAGCTTTTATCATGCATTTACAGGGAACTTCTTTCTCAGTCAGTGGTGAACATGAATTCCTTTACTTAGAATGCATTTAACACATTACCCAGCATACACATAGTTTCAGAAATACTAAATCAAATTCTTAGGAGAAACAGATTTACCAACTGAAAGAGTGTTGGGTGGGATTCTTTATCTTTTCAGCTTCACCATGCTTAGCCAAAACAGTTTTCAAAGCTGTCAGTAATTTGTTCTCAAGATTTATTTATGTGTTATTCTAATAGACAATTTGTCTTTGTTACTATATGAACCAACAATCTGTTGTTGAATTTTTGAGTGCTATTTCACTGTATTGCTCTGTTATAGTTTGCCTCATTTAAATATTAATATGCATGCTTTTGTGACCATAGACTGTCATTTTTCTTAAGGGTTAACCCAGAAGTTGCTTCATTGTATCATAGAAACTGCTGAACTACTCCCAAACTGGCCTTACCATCTTGTAAGTTGATGTTGCTCCCCAATCTTTGCACAACCGTTTCACTGGCGTGGTTGTTCTTTTGCTCCACACTAATGGAAATAAAGGGTAAACATATTTGGCCATTTTTACTAGTTTCTATGTTAAGTATTCTTTATATACTCTGAATGTATTTTCATTGTGAAAGATAAGATTTGCAAATGTTTTCTCTTTGTCTACAGACCATCTTTTAATTTTCTATGGACTTTTGTCGAACTAAGTTTTTTATATGCACTCACCAACGTTATAATGGATAATTTTCTTGAATGTGAATTTTTCGTAACACTTTTGGAAAGCTGTACCTAATACATGTATTATGGAACAATTCACTCATTTCCCCTCTATTACTTGGATAGTTTAATTTTCAAATTCATTTTTTTCACGAAGTTTGAGTTTGTTCTAGGATATTTATGAAGAATAGATCTATTATTATCTTTTTCCAGATGGCTGAACAATTACTCAAACAGTACTTCAGAGTATATATTTGACCTAGAAGTTTGAGATGTCACCTTGATCATATGCTACAGCCCCAGAAGTTGTTGGCTCTATTTTGGGCCTCTTGATGCAGCATCATCTGTGTAGTCACACACTGGCACCCACACTCTCTGAGCTAAAGGAGACATCGTATCATATTTCAGTACCATAGAGAGCAAGCTATATTATTTTCAGGACTCTTTTTGCTGTATTTTTGGAATTATTCACATGTAATTCTTTTATCATTTGAGTACAGTTATATGTTCATCTATCTTTGGGAAAAGATTTTTATGATTATCACATTAAACTAATAATTAGTTTTGAGAAATTTGGGATTTCAATATTTGAGATGCTAAAAAACTAACAAGAAATATTTTTAGTTCATGCTACTCTCCATTTATATATTTTAAGATTTTTGAAATAAAAATATCATTTTATTTCTTAATATTTGCAAATTAATTGTATATATAAATCTATTACTACATTTATTGTCATTTTAAATCATTATTGTAACTATTCTTATAAATTCTTTATTATATAAAGAATTTTTCTGCATATGAGGTTTGATAGTTGACTAGTACTTTATTGCTTGTATTACTGATTCTCCTGGCAGTTTGGTTATATACTCATATTATTTTCAGGAATCTTTTTCATATCTAATTGCATTGGTCACACCTTTAGTTCTAGTGTCAGAACTTAAAGTATGTTAGGTTAACCTGCCTTCTTTTTGGTCTTAGGAAGACCATTAATGATTTTCCCCTAAGAGTGAATGAGTGTGTGTGTGTGTGTGTGTGTGTGTGTGTCTGTCTGTCTGTCTGTTGATCTTTATCTATTCAAATCAGGGGTTGTTAGAAGTGAATATTTAATCTTTTGAAAACTTTTTAACAGCCAGTTGAGTAAAATTTCAGAGACTGCATTATATCAGCTTTAGAGTCTCGTTAGTCATCTCCTGAAATCCTCATTATTCATGTATCATTTTTATTTGTATTTTTTAGATATCAATCATAAGTTAATTATTTTTTAAATGTTTTCTTGCACAGTTTCTGAATTTGCCTTATCTTGATTATTTTTATGGATTACTAGTCTCATTTTCAAGGTTCTTTATGAAGAGTGAACGTTGCATGACAGTGAGGAGAATTTGGATTCTGTTTTCTCGCTGCATGGTGTTAAATACTGTTCTAGTAGACAGTCACGCTGTTGCCAAATCATCTTCATCTTCTGGAAGCTTCCAGTTTTCCTCCAAGTCTAAGAACTATTTCTTAGTCATGGCAGAGGCTTTGATTTTCAAGAGCATAGACATTTTATGTATGAAATGAGGCCTTTACCAAGTCTCTCAGACTCCAAGGTTGCTTTTGATGTTCTCCATCATTTTTAGCCCTTCTCTGTCTAGATCTCTCTCTCTCTCTCTCTCTCTCTCTCTCTCTCTCTCATTACTTGAATGCAACAGGGAAGAACCAAGAGGAGTGTGTGTGGAGTTAATTCCAAAGCTGAGGGCATTGGAGGGTTTTGTGGCTGAATAATCTGACTGTTTTGAGTGAACCGATTGGGAGTGGCTGGCACCATCATGCCCTCAGACTCCCGTGATGACTGTTCTGACTGGGTGAACTTGTTTGTGGCACCTATGGGTTATAAACAGCCAGATGCAAACAAGCATTGTCTCTTTTCATTTCTAAAAGGGGTGGAGAACATTTAGAATTGAACCCCCGAACTGGTTTCTACATGTTGCTTTCTACCACATAGGAAACCTTACCTGTAAGATAGTCCTTACACTCACGGAGTTAATTTGAGCATTTGAAATCTATATGGTAAATCTGTAAGAGAGTATTTGTTTTATAAAAAGTTATTTGCTTGTTCTCCAGATGACCCAGTTCATTGGTCTCAGAGACAATGAGGCAGACTATTTAGTATTTATTTCTTATATTATTTCAGGTGGAAATGGCAAAAATAATTTTGGCAATTGTTTTCAGCAGTGTTCCCCATCAGACATGCAATGATACTTATCTGTAGTATCAAGTTATAGAGTGTTCAGTATGAGTCACATAATATGGGGATTACAAAGGCACATTCTATTTTGAGAGTACTCAGTATATAAGAATTTAACTACTAGTTGTTAACTTTGAAAATGACTGAACTACTTATAATGCATTATGCCCTTAATTCTGGCTCTGTATAATTGGTCTTCAGATAGTTTGAAATAAAATACAACCTAAAATAATTTGATTTTCTCAGTTTCTATCCAGAGGACCAGGGAAGGATGTGGGTTTATGATATGTATAATATCAGTCTTTTCTAAATAGAAAATCTTATCAAGGAGGAGAGATGACTCGATGTCCTCCCTGAGTGATGGCCACGTCTCAAATCTCATGCATTCTTATTAAACTTGGTTATAGTTGTTATTCACAGGTTTTGGTAATTTATGGTTTTCTTAGTAACCCCAAGTCTGTTTCATCCACATATAAGTTAAAATTTCAGCATGGAATACATTTTTAAATGTGGGGCTAAATTCTATCATAGGTTATTACAGTAATTGATATTTTATTGAGTAATATTTTAAGAAACTCAATATTAGAGTATAAAAACTGAATCAGTAATTGGGATAAATAGTTGGAAGGGAAAAGATGTTGAAACCAACACAGTAGTTGGGTATCAGGCTTAA
Source organism: Bramus lutescens (assembly GCA_001685075.1). NCBI lineage: Eukaryota > Metazoa > Chordata > Mammalia > Rodentia > Cricetidae > Bramus > Bramus lutescens. The sequence goes on from LOEQ01012588.1 coordinate 6,217, forward strand.
AGCTCATTCTTAAAGAAATATAGAAGAAATAATAGTTAAGAGAATTGAAGAAATAAAGTTAAAGAATATCTAATCAGATTTGATAACCCTATGGGAATGGCAAAGGATGAGAGAATATTGGGAGAAGAAAATGATCGTTGAATAAGAAATAGCATAGAAAAGAGAAAATACAATTTGAGATAAAGAATTAGAGTTTAGGGATGTAGCGGAGCATAGAAATGGCTATTTGGGATTCATTCTCCCGGAAGTGATAAATAGAGTATTCAGTGTATAAGGCAGGGCTCACCATCATCCATAAGAGAGAGATGATGCTGTGGTAATTCTGTGGCATAATTTATAGAAACATTTTGTCTTGAAATGTTTTGCTGTGACTTATTCCCGAGTGCCTTTCTGTATTAGAAGTTGGCCTCTTTCCCCAAGCAGTTTGTAGCTCATGTATATTAACCATAGTGTAGCCTTTGAAATTTCAAAAGCATATGAATTTCTTGGATTTTTCTTTCCTGCTTTCTTATATTTATGTAGAAGCACACAAGAAATGTATGAAGCAGATTTAATATGAGAGCTTTGGTTTATTTATTCAGTCTCCAGTGATTTACCCAATTAGTTATAGTTTGTTTTTGAATTTTATTTTACCAATTGTTATATTTGGAACACAAGCTTCTTATCTCTCGATATGCCAATATTTATATTTTAAATAAACTAGAGGAAGAAATAATCTTGCTTGAAGCTTTCAAGAAGATTATTTTTCTCAACCCATGTGTTTATAAGGGACACAGACCTTTGGCCATCACCTCTGGCATTTCCCTTGTTAGTTTATCAGTGCAAGTTTGGAAATTACCCCAAGGCTTGCGCAGGTGAGGAGTCATACCACCTTATGCCTGGATTGCTGGAAAATTTCACTTCTCAGGAGATGTAGAGCAAAGGCTTCCTGCTTTCTTCACATGTGGCTGCTCCATGCCATTTCCAAACTTTCATATTGCTGTGCATGGAGTGGAAGGGAGGAGGCTTACTGAGGCAGATGCTATTGGGAACAGGTTACAAGCTATATTGCTCACCCTTGCTGAACCGTCACAGCACAGACATTTACTGGCTCTGAATTCTAACAGGGTCCCTGTGAGGAGGTCATGAAGGCTCTGGTTCAAATGTAACCTTGTCCAGTCCCCTTGGTAGGTTTATAGACTCTGCTGGAATTATAGGTGTAATTGAGTTTGCAATCTTTATTTAATGGCATTGTCACTAGAAATATTTGATTCAACGTCCCAAATTCTTGCCTTCCTTTCCCCAGTTAATCTGCATGGATCTAGAATAGTCAGGCTTTAAGAGAGACCAGTGATTAACCAATTCCATTTGGATGGAGTTCCCCAGGACTCCTCCAAATCTTGATTCAGAATTGATTAAATAAATACTTCAAAAAATCCCCCACTCTTGAAGACAATTTACTAGAATATATTGTAGAAACTTTGTTATACTTAGATGGTGACAAAGCTTAGTTCTCTGGGCAAAGCTCATGAGCATTTGAATTTTTTTTGAAAGCACTGCACTGGACTTTTAAAATATGATAAAATTGTATATGAATGCTCAATGTGAATTGAAATGTTGTGGAATTATTCAACCAAAATGAAATATGTGAAGAGACTGGGAATAAAGTGGGTACGACCAACTTTTTAAAATTGAAAATTATCTTTTCTCATACAATGTTTCCTACTTACTGTTTTCCTTCCTTCTACTCCTCACAGTCCCTCCCCACCTCCCCTCCCACCCCTCCAGATCCACTCTTTTCTGTCTCTCATTAGGGAAGAAAAGAATTTCACATCTCATAGTTCAAATTATATTCTCATAGACAGACTGCGTGCTCACTAACTTTGAAAACTGTGAGTTTATTTATATTCAAAGCTGCTGATTTTTACCTAACTGCCACCTTGTACATGATTTCACTGTGTTTGTGGCATGAGAAAAGACTGAACATCAGTTAGGTCAGTTGTTCTCCTTTGAGTTAAATAGAGTTTATCAAAAGATATCTCAATCGAAGTTTTATTATTCCTATTAAAAATGTCGTAGAAGAGTCTGTTAGGGTAAAGGTTACTTTTCTGTTCTCTCAAGAGCAGTAAGGCTCTGAAGTTATCTGTTTAACTATCCAAGATTAGAAGATGTAACAAGATGTTTGTAGAAGAGGTTATTGTGTAGGGAGAAGTCATATGTTACTTGACCAGTTTATTTAAGCACCAGGATTGTCTATCCCACAAGAATGCTATGCTACACAGAATTCATTTTGCAGACAATATGACTATGCAGTGGCCTGGAAAACATTCATCTGCTTTGGCTGCTTTAAAACTATCTTATGTCTTTTCTTGAGCCCCAAAGCTGTTATTCAACAATAGACTGGGGCTTTCTGCCCAGTATCAGTTTGCCTCATACCTTTAGTCATATGGTATCCTTGTAGCTTATTCTGCTGTTGCCTTTGTGTTCAAACCCCAACTTCCTCTTCCAGGAAAGATACCTGTAGCTATGCGTTTCATTTCTTCCAGGGCATTGCACAAATGCCACAATGTGAAGGGTGTGCCCATCAGACAACTCTGGTGCACTGTTTACAACCTGCCCGATGGCATGTTTTTAAGGCTGTTGGAATCATCTGTGGTTGGGGTGGCTCTCCTTCCTCTCTCTAAGTCCGTGTCTTAACTGTGAGCTTTCAGATATGGTCCAACAGTCTTTAAGATGCCCATTGCTTTATCCCTGATTATCTGAGAAAGAAAATCCAAAAAGCTATTCTGTGATTTTCCTACTATAAAACACTGAGAATCTAATTTTCTGCCATTACAGAAGTATTGAAAGACACAAATTCTCACATTCAGAGAAACTGTGGCCATCAGCAGCATAATAACTAGAAGACTGCATTTAGCAAACACACTCATTATCCTCCATTTCATGTAAATAATCAGTACAAAAATTCATATTTTAGCATTGCCACTTATGAGCACATCTGTACAAAGATTATACAAATGTTTTTCTCTCGCTGACACAGGTCTCCAAAGAACGAATTTTTTTTGTTAATCTAATTTCATTTCTGTGTGTCCCTGGAAGTGAATAAGCTATATAACCAGACAACATCTCCAGTTAGTGTACTGTGAGTTCAGGCTCTGAGCAATGCATGAGCTGTTCCTCTGAGTGACTGACATACATGAGCTACCTACACAAAGAGGCAGCAGGCCGAGGCTTGTGGAGGATGGTTGTAGGTACTGTGTGGGGAACATGATCCAGCTGGTACCAGACTGAGATTCCTAGTGTGTTGCCTTTTTCTATTGTCTTGCTAAATTTGGCCCTCTTCTTCTCTCTCATGTTTTCTCATCTGTCTAGTTACATCCCACAGTTTCTTCAAAATACATGTCATTTCCGAGGAATTTTCTGCATTTATTTATGTGGAGGCTCATGTAGGCTTGTGTTTGGGTTATTGGGTGCTCTTTACATAGCAAGTAAACGAGAATACTCCCTTAATAGAATTTATAAATTGTAAACACACACACACACAAGAAATTATAAACACATATTTTCACCCTGTAATAGGAAAACAGTAGCCCAAAATTTAGGGACTAGGTGCACAGCTGTTTTTCTTGGAAGAAAGAATTCAGGACAATTATAGAAGACCCATATAGAATCAAGGGTTTGGAGGGATGTGTTGACTCACCGTCATCATTACAACTTGTTTTACTTACCCTTAACAATGGTTTTCGCCCCATCTTTGCAGCCATGCCTGCTTTACTTAAGTTCTCTAACTTGTAAGCTGTGTAAATGGCAGTCCTTAAGTGACCCCTTTGATACCCAGAGGCTTAGCTCAGCTCTATGACTTTGAGATACTCCATACTCAATTCTTCTTGATCAATTGAAATATCAAGACAAAAATTATATAATTAAAACTCTCTTACTCTGGTTTCTGTTGAATTCTTGGCATCACATTAAATACACTGCAAATCACAGACAATTACAATATCTAATCACTTCTCTCTAGGTGCTAATTTGAGAGACAAAATAAATACAAAACAAGAAGGAGCCATCAAGATGGTTGGTAATTAAATAGAACCACAATGATGCTCTGGAATTGTTGCTCTTCTGTGTGTTTGTGCGCTTCAAAGCTGACCAATTTAGTCTGCGTTCGATCCATGACTGCCACTGTACAACTGGATGTATTCCGCAGCCTCCAGGTAATTGATGTGAAGTGTCCCCAAGGCTCACGCATTTAAAAACGCAGTACCTAACTATCGGAGATATAGAGGGACCTTTGAGAGTTGAGGTGTGGTTTCAGCTCTCACTTGATCTAGCTGCTTCCTGTCTGGTGCTATGGCATTAACTGTTCACTTTATTCTTCTTTTGCCACAGTGAGAAGCCACACTTGCATTCCTGTCTCCTCTGCCATGACAGGTTGCAGCTTCTCAACTGTGAACCAGTATAAATAAATTAGCCTTCTCGTAAGCTGCTTCTAGTCAGGTGTTTGTCCTAAGTGACAAGAAAAGTAATACACACAGATAATGAGAACCTTGATACGCTATTTTTTCCCAAGCATGCAAAACACACATAAAGTTTCTAGATTATATGTATATATGCATATATATATATTAGACATTTAAGTATTAACAAGCATTGACAAAATAGCATGATTTAATACATATTGTGATTGCAACAGTTCTGTTCTCGTCCTTCTTTTACAGAAATAGAAAATCAGGCTCAGAAGTGAACTTACCTGACTGAAAACACAACTGAGTTTTTAATCATTCTTGTTTATCATACTTCACTGATACTGAGTCTGTCAGTATGTGAGTGGAAGGGCCTTCATCTCTGGGCCACAGGTATATAAATACATTCCTTTCTGTGATAGCATTGAAGATATTAGTTAAAAAACAAGTTAGACCTATAATGGAGCAAAGAGACAATAAAAAGAACAAATCAGATTAATGACCATTTTTGTTTCAAAAGCAACACAGTAGGTCATTGTAAGTATATATTTATTATGAATTATAGTGCTTTATATTTATTGTTATTTTCAGATAGGATGTGGAAGTGTGCCAAAAGCTACCAGACAATTTGTGTGAAGCACAGGTGTAGAGACAAGTTTTGGAATAGAACTCAGAATTCCAGGTTCCCTTCCTGTCATCTTCTCTCTGACTTTGGTGTGTCAGCTTCTTTTCCCGTCCTAACCTGATGTCCATTGTTTTGGTCATATAGGTGATGATTTAGCAACAGCTTTTCTCAGTCTCTCAAACTCTAAAGTAGCCTTTTACTCCTGATACCCACTCCCATCTGTGGTTTTAGTTTAAATTCTCAAGACAATCCCAGTTATTCCATTGGTGGATGGAGGCTGTGTCCACTGTTGGTTCTCGATCCCTTGGTAGTTTGGGTGAAAAAGGTGCTTGCCAACACTATATCTGTATAGGATAATTCCTATTCATTGGCAAATGTGCCTAACATAGTCACTTGGAAAAAAAAAGAGTAAATGGCAATTCCTTCACAGGACAGCGGAGGGAATCACATAGAAGAGCATACAGGAGGCAGCAGGATGAAGGGTGGGGTGTGGGAGCAGGTGTAAAGAACAGTAAGAGCTGGATCAGCAATTGGATACATTTAGCAACTGACACTTTTGAGTTTAGGGCTGGTTCCTTTAAAAAACCAATTGAAACATTTGAGGTTAGAGCTGGTTCCTTTAAAAGTCCATTCTAAGTTGTAAGACTCATTCCAAGCATACTGTTAGCCAGAAGGCTGGATGAACAGAAAACTCCTGATTTAAATTATTAGGGAACAAAACCAGTCCGAATCGATATGAACTGTACTAAAGGATGAAGCTGTTTTATCTCCCCAAATGTTGAACTATTTAATATATCACCAGACCTTGACATTTACAGTGTATCACCTTTTTTATTACAAAGGGCAAAATGACTTAGAAATACTGCAAAAAGGTGAAAGTGGCTGATATGAGCAAACATACTCCACAGTTGATCTCTTGCCCTTGACTAATTATTACCTGATCTACTTTTTAATATAGTCAGTGCATTTAATTTGCATTAAAAACCTCAACTTTAACTTAGCAAATGCAATCTGGGGAGGATTGTTTAGGTGTGCAGTGAATCATATAAAAAAAGAAACCTCTTTTTTTTTTACACAGTGTTCTGTTTTGTGAAGTTCTAAAGTTTTATCCAATATGACTTTTAATGGTCTCTATTATCACCATAAAATATAAATTAGAAAAAGGCTACTGACTCATTCTACTACCACAATGTTGTTAATGAGACAAGATTTGACATTTTTATCACAACTTTCCCAGTCATGTAGAGCATTCTGGCACAGTCTAACTTAGCTGTTACCCAAGGCAATATGACTGCTGATGCCATTTTTGGTGTAAAACATCAGGTGAGAGTGTAAGCTACATACAAAAGTGTTTAATGAGTTTTCACTTCAGAGTACTTTCTGATGTCTTCTATGACTACTTCTATGAATATTACTGACACTTTATGTTATCATCATCTGTTTGGATGAGCCATTTGAGAGATTTGTCTATCAATGAAGTATCTGCTATTTCTTCAAGCTAAAATTCAAGTAATGTAGCCATGACATCTTCCTGGATTCTCAAGATGTTTTGTGCTCAAATGAATAATCGATTTTAATAATCTAAGCTCTTCGGAGACTTGAGAGCCTAATAAGCACATGATGAAATATCAAATCATATTAAATAGTATATTGTATGCTTCTACCCTCCTCATCATACCAAAAATTTAAGATATGTGTTGTAGTAACCATTACTAGGGAGACACCTGTGACAAAAAGCACAGAAGAGCCAAGTACTAGATTAGAGACACAAATCACGAGCTACTGTGAGGCCACATCACCAACAACTTCTTAACTTGGTCCTAAACAGAACTGCAGGCAGATGTGACCCGATAAAACTATAGAATTGGTCCTAAAAGTTGCAATCCACCATCTAACATTTAATAATTTAAACAAATGAAGCATGTAATCTTCTGTTTTAGAACAATCACTTTGGTTACACCAGATGTTAACCAGACAAGAAAAGAAAGTTCAGGTAATAAAGAGAGTGATTTCAGACTGGTTGGTTTCTAAGAAAGAGGCTGAAGATGGTTATGATGTCAGGATCTCATTTAGTGACACTGGATTAGATGAAGGTTGACATACCCATCAGGTATTGAATAGGTAGGTATTTTATGAGTTCTTTCCTTCTTAATTAGAATTTAGTATTTTTATGGTAACTAGGTGTTTATATTATATATATATACATATATATGCTGACCATCTTCAGTTCCCTACTATTATAAAAATTAATTTCAAACATTATGAAGAGTAAGAGGAACGATATCTCTTTTAAAATTCCTTATTTTATTTCAGAGAATAAAGAAACTGGAAAGGATATGAGCTGACTTATTAGGGATGAACTGCAGTTCATGAGAGTAGCTTAGACTAGGGGAAAGCAGCTAGGAGAGAAGTGAGCCAGTTTGAGAGACAGTGTGTTCAGAGTGAAGACAAGATGTGCTGCTAGCTTGGGTATAGAAAGGAATGAAGGATATAGAGCTGTCAGGAATGACCTGATACATGTGGATCAAAAGATGATTTGTTGACTAGGAGAGGGAAGTGTAGGAAAGGATTTTATGTGGGAGTTAGATTAAAAGCAGCCTTTTGGCATATGCTTTTTAAGATAACAGTAGAATCTTCCAAAGAGTTTTCAAGCAAATGAGTGGCTGTTCATACTCAGAGATATGAATTTCTAAATTGTGAATATCTATTATGTGAATTGGGCTTTTGGGGGTGGGGCAAAGATAAAGGGATAAGGAAGGAAAAAAGAGAGAAACTGAATTTCATATTTGTGCGCTGGATGAAAGAAGCTAACACTATGGAGGTAAAGGGATAGGCTAGAGTCTACAAAGCAGGAACAACGAAAGGACAAGAACAGTGGTCAGGCTTGTATTTTTCTTTTCTTGTCTCTGACCAGCATTGATACTTATTTCCATATTAATTGTTGTTGGTCACATCCCTTACAGGAGATGCTTTTGATAAACAGTGATTCACAGAAATTCACAGGCATCTCCATAACCAGATATTCTAATCTATCATTCCTCAGGTTTTCCCAGGAAAACAGAACCAATAAGGTATGAACAGACACAAAGAAAGTAATTGCTTCTCAAAAGGAGCCTCTCCTCTCTCTCTCTCTCTCTCTCTCTCTCTCTCTCTCTGTGTGTGTTTCTTTTTTATTAGGAATTGCTAATATATTGCAGCACTAGAAGATTAGAGAGCAAAGTTATAGAAACAATTTTCCTCTGTGTTTCATACACTAGAAAAAAATGCATGTTCTAGGATTGTGGCCCTAAAGGCAATGCCTTTTACAGCTACTTCTTAATCAATTCCTCTGCTTCTTTCTGAACATTTATCAGAAACTGTTTTCAGCTAATTATTCACATGAGCCCATTATGGTGGCCCAATCCTTAAAATAATGAGGTGAAAAATCTAGCACTGTCTCACTTTAGGATTCTGTAATTTCAACTTTTCAGGCATTTTAAAAGCTACAAATACTGGTCAGGGAGGTTTTGCTTCCCCCTGTCAAACTGTCTTTCCCATGTGATACAGTCCTGTTCTTGCTCTTCTCCCGGTCTGCCAAGCTGTTGACAAAGCAGTGAGCTTGCTGGGACTGAGGTGAGTGATTGTTAAAATAATAATATTGATTTAATAGTACCTTGTAAAGTGTATACCCAGAGAGAAGATGGTAACATGTAACTTCTACGTATACTATAAAGACATCTGTAGAATGTTAATGTTAGATGCTGGTAGGAAGGGAGTTTCTTACTCTTGTAAACAGGTATCATCTAGTCTATCTAGGCCCCTGAATAGGATAGAATAGTAGAGTCAGGATCAATTCATTCTTGTTGAGTTGGAGCATCCATGTTCTTCTGTCCTTGGATGTAGATGCCTCTGGTTCTTGGACCTTTCACTTTGAACTAAGCCTTCTCTCTACTGGCCCTGGGGATTTTGGATTTTTATTGAAATGACAGCACTGGCTTTCTGGACAGTTGATCAAGGGACCTTTCTGTCCCCACCACTACTTCAGTCACTTCTGCTCACAAAATCACTTTCAGTGTGTCCGCTTCTATCCTGTTGCTTCTGCTTCTTCTTTTCTAGGGAACACGGACAAATAAAAGCAAAGACTGTCCTGCTGCGGAGATTCCTGGGAATGAAGAACATTCATTCTCCCATTGTGGGATCTTGGATGAATTTTTTAATTTAGTTTTTAAAACTCTAAGTAATAAGACAATAATTAGCAAATGCAGCAAAATAGAAGAATTTCAAAATGATGGTTTTAGGTGAAGAAATTCAGTCAAAAAGAGTTTATATGATGGTGTTTATATAAGATTTTAGAAAATACATGTTTAGCTGTAGGAACGGGGAACATTTCCATGGTTACTTTGAGTTGGGAGTGGCCTTAGTAACGGACCACAATAAGAGATAACACAAAGAAAGTTGAGAGGGCAAGGGATGTGTTCATTATCTAGGTTGTGGGACTGGTTTTGAGTAGCAAAACTAATCAAATTGAAATTTAACATAAAATTTTAAGTATATTTAAACAGAACTTTAAAAAGAATTTTGTGACTCAAGAAGAAAAAAAATCCCAATTACCCTTCAATTTTCAATGTCTATTTTAAAGATAAGGGGACCAAAGGCCCTGGATCTCTAGAGGCTACTTGTGAAGTGAGCACCAGAACCAACTGGTTAGGGGTATCTATGACCAGTCTCCAGTAGCTGGTTTTGTCAGAGAAGTCCTTGCCTACCCAGAACCTGGCCAGGGTTCCCTGCAGTGCTGACAGTTACTGGTTGAAGACAAACTATCAGTGTTGCGAGAACAATGGAATGAACAAAACACTGTATTTGCCACTCATTGCCCTCTAGTGAGGACACAGAAAAGCTTCATCAAATGGTGGATAATTTTGGAAATTCTGCCCTAACATGGAACATCAAATTTTTAGTTTTAAAGAAAACTAACTAAATATATTAACTGTCCAAAGCATTGACATATTCACAGAACATGGATGTATGTGAAGTGAGCCCACTACTACAGGATCACATGTTTAACAGTTCTTGGTTTTTAAATGTCTTGTCTTCTTTTTCTTTTCCCATTTTGGTTTTTGAGATAGGATTTTGTTATGTAGTGAAAGCTGGTCTGCAACTCACTATATAGCCCAGGCTAGCCTCAAACTCAGTATCCTCCTACCTTAGTCTCCAGAGGACTGGGTTTAGAGGTGTCTTATACCAGGCCTGGTCCAGTTGCCTTTTGAATGACTTAGATTTTCATAGTGACTAAACTCACCTGAATTACCATATACCCTGCATTAAGAGACACTACTTACAAAGTTTCCTACACTTTGTCTGTGTTTAGTTAAGTCTTGTTGGGGGAGGGCTATACTTTGTCGCGTGTGAGCACACATGTGCCATGACATTCATATCTCCATACATGTTGTTACAGGACAATGTTGTACAGCACTTCTCTCCTTTCCCTTCACACATGTTCTATGGACTGAACTCAGATAGCTGGGCCTGTGTTTTTCCCTGGCGAGCCATCTCACCATCCTTGCCTTCCAATTGACTTTAAAAATTGAAATCCAATGCTGTTCCTCCACTTTTTCTGGAATATATGTAAAAGACAATTTCCTGTCTGCATTTGAAGCATCCAGCCAACCATGGGCCCAAATTTAAAGAACACAATTAATACTGCTTTTACAAATTCAGAATGCCATTGTACAAAAGCCATTTTATTGGGACAAAGAATGAAAATAACAATTTAAAATATAAATAGAAAAAGGAGACAGGGTTTTTATTATCCCATGTTTTGGGTTATCTCTTAAGACTTTATAGTAAATATGGACATTGTTTTTATGTATCAGTCTCGCCCCTTCCCACTCCCTTTTTTAACTTTACAAAACTTTGTTACCAATCCAGCCCAGAAATACACAATTTCCCTTTCCTTAAAAATAATCAGCCATTCTCTTTTTTCACACATAGATTTAGTATTGAACCTTTGATCTCACCATTCACATTCACCATGATGTCATACACTAACCTGGTCAGAAGCGCATCCTTCCTCCTTTCCAGAGAGAAGGCAACATGGAATAACAGAACCAGAAGGTAGCACAGTGAACGTGGCTTAGACAGCACCTCTCGCCCTCTGTGCTACAGACTGAGGAATCAGAGCCCACAAAATCTGAATGGAAGAGGATCAAAAGGGACACCGTAGAGCTTGTGAATGGCACCTGAAAAGTGACAGTAAATTGGCCTGCACAATTGTGTTCCCTTCATGTGGGCTTGTATCAGCTCTCTCCTGTTGTTTTAATCAATTCCCACCATCTTGGTGGTGGCTTAAACAATGTAAATATGTTAGAGCTGTATAGGTCAGAAGTCTAGAGTGGGCCTCATTGGTCTCATGTTCCAGCAGACAAGGTTCTTCTCGAAAGAGTAGGGCTGGGTCATTATCCTTGGTCCCCGTTCTCCATCTTCACAGTCAGCAATGTTGTATGTTTCTGTAACCTCTCTTCGGCTCCCCACAGACTCCTGGTTCTCAACATTCCTAATGCTGCGGCCCTTTTAACACAATTCCTCATGTCGTGATGACCCCTAGCCATACAATTATTTTTGTTGCACCTTCATAGTTGTAATTTTGCTACTGTTATGAATCATAATGTAAGTATCTGATATTTCCTTTGATCTTAGGTAACCCATGTGGAAAGGTTATTTCACTGTCAAAGGGGTCATGACCCACCACTGCCCTAGACTCAGAATTCTTTTATTATCTTTTATAAGTCCATGTGATCAAGTTGGGCACAACTGCAAAGCCAATCTCAGGGTCTTAGTTATACTGAGCCATCTACATGCCTGGTAAGGACATGCATTCACAAGTCCCAAAGATCACTGTCTGGGCATCTTAGGAAGCTTTGTTCTAAGTACCATTTGAGTAAGATATTAGAGCTTTCAGGGAAGGAGATGAAGACACAGAAAGAGGCTGAAGGGGTGTGTTTTAGAGAGCTGTCTACTAGAGTATGACCCTAATTAGTCTTATCAATAAAAACCAGGAGTCTGATATTTAAGGTAAAAACCTGGAAGATCAAAGAACTGGTAGCAGCCTCTGCCAGTTCCTTCCTTCCTCTCTCCTTCTCATCATCCAGTCTCCACCTCACCTAATTACTTCCTGTCTCCTCCTCCCAAGTGCTGGGATTAAAGGCCCTAACCCCAATAGCCCAGCATCTGTGGTTACCTAGCAGCTAGCTCCACCCTCTCATCTCCAGGGGATCTTTGTCAGAACACAAAGGAAGCACCACACAGCAGTCTACTGTAGTGATAGGGGAGCAGGCCTGCTTTTCGACCCGCGCAGCTCCCGCACTGCTAGCTTATACCCAGAAATAACAACACACAAATTGTATTCATTTAAGCACTGCCTGGCCCATT
>LOEQ01012591.1:3026-20750 GCA_001685075.1 Bramus lutescens
ATAGATGACCCTCCTACATCAAAATAGTTATAGTTACAATTTTCTTTAGTTTTGATAGAAAGTGAATTAGGTACAAAACTTTGGAGTCATCATGTGTGGACAGATGACGGGGTATTTTCTCTGAATTTGCCAAATGCAAATGGAGTAGCCATAGTTAATGTAATTCTTACCTGATATTTGTTCTTATTGTATATAGTTTTATGTTGTTAAAATTAATACCTTTCCTTTTATTCAGGTCCTGATAGTTGTTATTGTTGTGTAAAGTTAGAGTCAAAACCTTTCCTTTTTATTTAGGCAAAACAGGAAAATGGTATGGGATATTTGTACATGGTATGAAGATGTATTGCTGTGACAGTGTAATAAAGAACTGAACATCCAATAGCTAGGCAGGACTTCTCGTAGAGAGAGGACTCTATGAAGAGAAAAGGCAGATTCACTAGCGTGACATAAGGAAAACAAGACACGCAGTACACAGATGAGGTGATGAGTCTTAGAGCAGAAAGAGATTTAAAAAATATGAGTCAATTTAAGCTATAAGAGCTAGTTGAAAACAAACATAAGTCAAAGGCCAATTTTTCGTGATTAGTAATAAGTTTCTCCAAGTAAGTGTATTTCTGTCCGATGGTCCTGATGAAAAAAAAAATACTAACATAGATAAATGTAATGAATACATAATAAAAAGCTATAGTTAATCACAAAAAAATAAATAGTAAATGAATAATGGAAATAACCAATAAAATTGATTATGGAAGGAAAATAGATAATGTGGAACAGATTATCTTGGAAAGATGAGTAGGAATCCCTAGGTGAAACAAAATTTAAAACATTAGAAGTTAGAAACTGTGGAGTCAAATACTTGCAGACTTGTGAATTCTCAGAAGTAGAAAACAGCTAGTATAGCAAGGGTGCAGTGTGGCAGGAAGTGATGGCAGAAAGGCTCACATGGACCAGAATTGGGCTTTGTGGAGGAAGGTTAGGTATATTTGCTTGGTAAAGTAAAGAAAAACATCACAGAAATATATGTATATATATTCTGAAAGTTCAAAACATATGCAATGATGTAGACCTCACAGGGTCTGCTGTCTGATTGTTTCTAGCAAAGTCTCACATTGTTTGTCAGGTTGGCCTCCAACTGACAGCAATCCTCCTATATATATGTTAGTGAGCCATCATGACCAACTTTAACATGGAAATTTTCCAGGTCTCATGCATTTTCTAAGATTTCCTGTGATTTTCTTATAAATATTTGACTAATTCCTGTTTGTTTCATTTTTTTCACTTCATTTAGTATAGGTGTTTCATCTAGCTTAATATAAGGTATATTATGGTCATATTGGTTATTGATATGAACAGATAGCACATATGATATGAGCATATAGTACATACTCTTACAGAAGACTTTTAAAGGAAGAATGAAAATTTGGAGACTGAATACATATATTATGTCTTTAGATAAAGACAGGTGTCGGAGCCTGATCTTTCCAGATCTGGTAAACAGAGCCTGAACTGGAACCTTACTCTCAGACAAGGTATAAGAAAACCCAACTGTTTACTGTTTAAACCTCACAGGTAAAGAAAATTTTATCAGGTAAAATTGAAGCAAAGAAGAATACACCCATTGTGCTAAGGCGTTCTTTTGAAGTTTCAATGGTGCTGTAATTAAAGTAGGATTTCTGTAGGCAGTGTGCAGGAAAAAGAGGAGCAAACAGGCTGATTTGCAAGAAAATACCTTTAAAAAAGCAGAAATAATTAAGATTAAAGTTATTTAAGAAGTGAAAACCTCACTGCTTTGAAAAGTCAATAGAAAGGTTGACTTCTTTGAGCTTTTGAAATTAGATTTCAAAGGCCAGGGAAAGACATTAATAAAATAAAAATGTGTGATGAATAGGAATAGTTCCCTCGATATTAGATTTTAAACAGACAAAACAAGAAAAATGGAAAATTCTGGCATGAAATCACATTGTTGAAACAGTGAAAAATTCTAATATTTGAGATGGAATTTTCAAACAACATAAGACATAGGATTGGCTCAATCCTTTCTTTCAAAGTGCTGCCCAGTCTGCATATGTGAGGCTGTACTTTAGATTTTAGTACATCTCTATCAACTTTAGGATTTTAAAAGATGTGCAGTGCACTGGTTTCAATAAGATTCTTTCACATATGCTCATATGTTGAAATACTTGGTCCCTCATTGGTGGAACTGCTTGGGAAGGAATAAAATGCGTGGGGAGCTACATCACTGGGGATGGACTTTGAGATTTCAAAAAAGGCTCCTACCATTGCACATATGTCTCTCTGCCCCCTGTTCTCTGTGAAGGGGTGAAACCTGCTGGGAATTCTCCAGTTAACTTTGGCATTTCTGTTGCTTTTATTCAGCTCATGTTTAGTCTTATACTTTATGACATAATGGTAAGACTTTATAGGTGTAGCTTCAATATTTCTAGGAGACACACTATCGCAGTAAACTCCCTTAGCATTTGCTCTTAGACTCTTCTTACCTCTTTCTTATCAATGCTCCCTGAGCCTTAGGTATAGATGCTATTTTGTAATTGGATCATTATGGTCTGGGCTTCCCAACTCTGTATTTTGATTGGTTCTAGTTACTGTAATGTTCTCTCTGTATTTCAAGAAACTTCCTTGACACAGAGTGAAGACCACATTTATCTATTGTTATTCAAACTGACTGTGTTAATATGTATTGACTACTTTTCCCATTTTAAAATGTTCTGTGCATTATACCCTTTAATACACTTTTAAATATTTTCTTCTATTTTTAATATTTATTTATGTTTGGGAAATATTAATTCTCTGCCTATAGCAAATTTTTTTAACATTTCACTCATTAAGTATTAATTTATTTTCAGTTTTTTATTGAGAAGAAATTCTTTAGACTTGTTAAAATTTTTAATAAAGTCTTTCTGCTTTAATGGCTGCTTTTGTGTGGTTGACCATACTCACAAGCCCACTAAAGATTTTTATATTAGGCTAGTGGGTATTTTGTAATTTCAATATGTTTATGGCTATTTTTATTTGTGAATATATTGATTACACTGATATTAAATTAATAAAATTTAAAAATCCCCAAATCTTTGAAAACTTACATTGGAAGAAGTTCATTTTTACTTCTCCCACTCTCTCTTTTCTCAAAGTTACCAAAAATAGTTAAAATGTTAACAAATCCATTAGCCAATAAGAAGTTAGAACTAATGGGCCAGGCAGTGTTTAAATGAATACAGTTTCTGTGTGATTATTTTGGGTGTAAGCTAGCTGGGTGGGCGGGAGGAAACAAAGGGAAACCCTCTCGCCATCAACAAAATCCAATAATCATTTTTTTCTAAATTTTTGTACATAGGACTTTATGCAAACACATTTATTAAAACAAGAGTAAGTGGTAAGTGTGATTTTCTTCTTTGCTTTTAAAGCTTACAACAAATCTTAATATATTTCTGCTACAGAATATGAGTTGTGTTCTTTCTATAGCTGCATAACATCCCATAATTTGAATGCAATATAAATTTTAATAATTAAGTTAAATCTGCATTTCACAGCATGTATGCTATATTGAAATTTATTTATGATATTTTCATTTGGTTTTGTAAAGTTATTTTTGGTATATCAATTCATAATTTTTGATATATATGTGAATGTCTTTAACTCTAGATCTTGACATTAAACTCCCTATGCCAAGTAGGATGCATATTTTAAATTTTGAGTTCTATTCTTATTTGCTTTTTTTGAAGCATGGACAAAGCTGAAATTCCACCAGCGTCCTCACTTCTGACAACCTTGTAATAGAAACTGAGTACTTTTTAAAGCTTCTAGTTATGTCTTGATTTCTAACATTTCACAGACCAAATAAATTATGTAGCTCAGCTAAGTAGCAGTGTAGGAGGTTGAAGGTGTTGAGTGCAAACTAATAGAAGTGTGTGGCAAATCAATTAAACATGGGACATAAATACTTGAAGAAATAGTGCCTTTTTATAATCTGTATGCCGTTCTACATGTGCAATGGTGGATTGGTTTACTTATTGAATTTAAATGTCTATGTGATTTTTCAACCAGCAAGTAGCAGCAGTTGCAAGTGAATAAGGATAACAAAAAAAAAATTTACATTGTTCTTCAAAAATAAGTTTGAGAAAAAGTCTTCAAAAGACAATTTACCAAAGAGGCTATCCAACTGACAAAGATGCATATTTTGAGAATGTTCAAAAATTGTTACTTATTGAAGGTGCAAATAAAGCCACAATTATGCATGATTATGAATCTACCAGAATATTGATGGGTATAACATTCTAAAGGATCTTTGTGAATGACTACTGGAAACAGGCCACCTTGGGAAACTGTTCAGCAGTGTCTTATAAATAGTTAATAGATGTTTTCCTTGTAATTCACCACACCTAGGCAGGTATCCAAGGTAAAATGCTGTTCATGTCTACAAAATGATGATACAGAATATGTATCACAGTGCTATTCTTATTAGCCAAAAGCTGAAACTGACCCAGATGGCCATTAAACAGAGAATGGGGAATTATTAGATATGGACAATTTACACCTTTGAGTACTACCTGGCAACAAAAGGCTAGCCATGTCAGTAAGGTGGGAATGTCTTGTGTTCAAACAAAGAAAACAGATGCGTTCTCCTAACATCAAGTAACTTTCACATAGAACAGTTACAAAGGCAGGGCAAAAAATATAATACGGGCTGGAGATATGGCTCAACAGGTTAAGGTGTTCACTGCCAACCCTGACAAAGAGTTTAAACCTGGGAACTAACATGATGGAAGGAGGAATTCAATCCCTAAAAGTTGTCCTCTGATGCCCACAGCAGCACCACGACAAGTGTGCATACACACACATACACATGAATAAATATAAAATTACATAATAAATCTATGTGTTTTTTACAAATGTAAGTATAATTTTCCCTTATTTTGCAACATTTTTTTCATCAAAAACTATTGCAACAGAAAAAAACAATAAAAAATGCTTAAGAATTAATTCAAACAGTGAAACATTAGAATCACCTGAAATTGATTATCAGAATGTGGGTGTGTTACATGTGAACATGATAATTAGACCAATGAATTAGGGGTGTATGTTATCAATGGTAAATGTTCTACATGAAGTTCAAATAAAAGCATAAAAGATACTTTGTAATTGAAGCCACAATAGAATAGTTCCTTAGAGCATGACCTGGAGCTTGTGAGAAACTTGTGGGAGAGGAAACTTGAGATCATGATTTGTGAAGGAACTTCATGAACGAACACCTTTGAAACTTTACTCTTGAGAAATGATTTATCCCGAAAATTTCTTTGTGCATACCACAGTCTGTTTTTGTTAATTCATCTGTAAGAATATAAATTAAAGCTGGAGCATTACAAGTTTAACCAATTTCAAAATGGATAAAGCGTAGCAGGTTTACTACTTTAGTTGGGGGAGTGAAGTTGGGAGAGGGAGGTCTAAAAATAAGTTAGACTAAAGGCTCATGTAATAGCTAACTTTATTCAGAACATCAGAAAATTTATACACTAAGTGTTAAGAAGAGTCACCTGAGCAACATATTCAATCACAAGGACAAGCCATACATGGAAAAAAAACATGCTTTTACATGGAAGAATTTTAGTAGCAGCAAGTAAAATAGTTCAGTCCTCTGCACCACACCTGGGAGGAGCACAGACACACATTCCAAGAACAATTCTGTGCTTTGAAGAAACTCAGGTCATAAGGCTCTTGTCTTGATTTCTTGGAGTTTTCTCACAAGCACTCAGAGTTCTCACATGACTCCATTCCTGAATTCTGTCCCAACATTAATACATAAACAATTTGTTTTTATTTTAAAAACATATTTTCTATAGTGAAGTATAGAATAGTTTATTTCTGTTTCTGTGTTCCTCTTTTCTCAGCTAAGAACTGGATATAGTATTAAAATAAATGTTGGACATTGTCTTAAGAAATATACTTTAGTTGTCCATAAAAATGTCTGTTTTCTGGATAGTATTATTATTAGAAGTACACTATTAATTTATGTGATTTCTAACATGATATATGAGACTCTTACAGCCTTTGCAAGCTGATAACATTTACCATAGATCCATTGACATAACACATTATTTTCAGACGATAAACACCACTTCTGCTCTCGGAATGAATTCACTTGATCACAGTGTTTTATTGTTCTAATTAATTTCTGGGCTATTTTGCTGAATTTTTAATTTTGTGAGATTTGTGTGCAAATATTTTGGCACATATATTTATAAAGTAGAGTTTTGTCCCTTGTGTGAATATATGGATGAAAAAATGGGATTTGTGGTGTCGTCTACACAGTGCTTTTATGCCAATACTGTGCTTTTCAGCAGTGTAGATTAGAAATCCATTCATTTTTAAATGTTTGCATAGCATCTTTGTAGACAGAAGATGCTCTCTCTCTAAAAACCTTGCAGGAAAACATGCACACACACAAGAGATTCTCCTGTGTCTCCACTGCTGGATTTTCCTCTTTTCCTTTCACTTAGAAAGAAATGCTGAATGTTAGTGGCTTAAAGGTTGTTTGTTCTATTTTTTCTTTTTCTTTTTAAGCTATCACATAAGGTTCTAATAAAGACAAATTCTGTATCTCTCTAGATGTATTTCTTCAAATGCATTTTGCACTTCATTGTTCATAGTCATAAATTGATAATTTTTTAAAAAGTAAACATGGGATAAATATTAAATTATTAAGTTATATTTTGTATAACCTATGCTATCAAAATATTTCATTCTCATTTAGGTTTTGTTAATTTTTCTGAAGGTATGATAAGAAATGTTTTAAACATATGTTAATGTAAATCTCAAATTTTTCTTTTGTTTTTAATATTCTCCATTCTATAAAACATAAATACTAGTATGACAGTATGATATTTGCAATATGCTTAATATTAAAGAAACAAGTTTACACTTAGAGATGTATTTAAGTGATTTTAGGATTAGGAAACTTATTTTTAGTTTATTATTGAAGTGAATACCCATGTATGATTTTAATTGGACTAAACTTCTAGCTAAATTATAGTGTCAATGTGTTGTTGGAGATCCATATGCTCTGATTTCAGGCTGTGCTACAATAACGGTTCCAGTTACACAGAGATATTTGACAGAATACCAGATGGATAATCTATCAGGAGGAGCGCAAGAGACCAAAATACAAGTGCCAGGGTTTGACTGGTGCCAGTCTTACAGCAAAATTAATGCTGGAGAAATATAACTTGAAAGTTTTATATTAGCCACAGTGCCAGACCTAATAGCTGTAAGAGATTAATATCCAAAAAGTGAAGAAAGTTTAAAAATCAGTTTTAGAGTGAGTGGTAACTGAAGTCTATGATTGGCATTGTTAATAAGTCCAAACCGTGAGGTTCGAGTTACACAGACACTCATAAAGAAAGAAGACAGAAGAAGTAGTACTGTACATCAAGTAGTAGAGAAATGGAGGGGTAACTCAGCTGGTAAGTGTTTGCCACACAAGCATAAGAGCCTGAACTTGATCTCGGGACCCTTGTAAAAAGCTGAGTGTGGTGGCATGCACCTGTAACCCTGGCTTTGAGGAAAGAGAAACAGATTGATCTCCCAGGCTTTCTGGCTACCCAACCAGATCTACCTGACAAATTCTAGGTTGGAGAGAGACCCTCTCTCAAAACCAGAGATGAACAGTACCTGAGAACATATCCGTAAATTTGAAGTCTGGACTCCACACACCTGTGCACACACGTCCATCCACCCAACCCTACACATGTACAATTGCACCGCCATCAACAAGCATTCACACACACTAATTAAATAAATGGTTATATTTGCAACAAGAAACAAGTGGAGAGTAATTTGGCATTCGACTTTCGAGTCAGATACAGCTTAATAAAATTCCATTCCTCTTTTTTCTGAGAAGGAGTTTAGGCTCAAGATAACACCTGTTTATATAATTTACTGCCATCTGCCTCCAAAAACTATGATTGTGTAAACTTGGCATCGAAGTAAAACTTTTATTTAAATATTTCCTGTTAATGAATGTCAAATTGGGTAGCCTTAATATCCTTTTAAGAAGAAGCACATTTACGTCAAAAGGTGTGAAGTGTGTGGGTTAGAATTCTGGCACAAACCCCTTAAATAGCCTCAGGTCATCTTAGACTGATAAAGAAAACATTTTGTAGAATTTTCACCATTTGATATGCACCATGAAATAACTCTAGTTAGTGTGATTCATTACACATTTTCTTTAAAAATATTACAAAATTTTAAAGTTTTAAGTTGACAGCAACACAGAGCAGAAGCCCCCACAATTTTCATATGCTCCTGGCCTTCCTCCCTCGGGCACTGCTTCCCATCATCATTGTCACCCACCAAAGTGAAGCCTTCCTCCATTGAAGTAATGTAATCATTCAAAGTTTAAGATAGAGTTGATGAGCAGTGTTACATATTCTATGGGCTTCATCAAATGTATACTGGTATGTATTCATTATTATAGTATCTCATGAATAATGTTATTGCCATGAAAATCTACTTTGCTTCACTGATTTATTCTTAGAAGCCAAGGGTCATTCATTTTCTGTTATAAGAATTTTTCTTTCCTAAATATGTCATCTAGTGAGAATGTCTCTCATACAGCACTTGAGGAGGGAGTCACTTGTTTATGAATACACATTTACATTTCCTCCATGTCTTTTCATGACTGGATATCTCACTTCTTCTTAATGCAGAATAATACTTAACCGAATAAATGAGAATTTGCAATACTCTGAAGGATGCCTTATAGCTATATACCTTATTAAGAGTATCTATATTTTGTGGGAACCTAAATTTTAACACATTTAATTAAATTCAAGAAATATGACTGATAGGTATATATTAAATAATTAAGTTAATGAAGAAACTGTTCTAGTAGATTCATTGAAGATGTATTATTATTTTTCTTTACTAACAATAATACATGTCTTATATTATCACCAGAATTTTCTTTTATTGTATTGTTGTATATTTGTGTATTTCAAATATTTGCAGATGTCACCTGCTGTTTGAAATTGCCAACTATTACTGGCACATGATATTGACTGTTTTCATATGTTTATGTGTTCACATGTTGTATAATTTTGGTTAGGTTCTGTTCAAGCACTGGTCCATCATGTTCAGTTTGTTTTATTGCTGAGAATTAAGAGGTCTTTGAATATTTGGACATATAGAAGGTTTTTCTCAGATATGTGTATGGAAAATATTTTCTCCCTGTCTTTGGTTGATCTATTTTTTAAAAATAAAGTCTTTCACAAAACAAAAAGGTTAGACATTAATGAAGTATAGTCTGTTTGCTGTTTATTTTATGGGTTTTTGCTATTGTATCAAAGAAAATCCTTGATCATTCCAAACTCATTTAGAATTTTTCTGTGCTTTCCTTCAGAAATTTTGCATATACCAGTGAGTTTAGGGTCCATTTTTAGTTTTGGGATTTGGTTTTGTAAAGTAAGATTAGTCCATATATTTTTTCTTTTTTTTTACAAAAATGTACTGTTTCATAATTATTGATTTAAAAGATTATATTTTATTGACTATGTTGCTAGTATATTTATAATCTTCTATCAACTCTACTTTTCTGCTTTTTATTGCAATTCAATAAAAATTGTGAAAAAGGAAGAATATTTATGAAATGGACTAAAACCATTCCAAAGAAGATTCTGTGTTCCAATAATATTAATTCAGATGCATGGAAAATGTTTTTTTTTCTGTAATATGAATAAAATTCACAAATATGCTTTTGGGGTAAGAAATGCTGAATAAATGCTTTTTTTGACTGATTGAATGAAAGGATAAATGTGAATGGTTTATATTACTTTTCTTGTTGCTGTATCCGAATATCTGACAGATATCAATCAAGAAAGGACAGATTCGCTGAGGCTCATGATATCAAGGGGAATGTGCCAGCCATGGAGGTAAGTCAAGGTAGCAGGAGTGGCTCAATGTACGGTAGCAGCAACACCCAGCATAATGGTCTTCAATCTTGGTAGATCAGGAAACTTTTCCTTCATACAAGGCTCAGCACTGCTGACCTATGTCTCCCAGGTGGGCCCTAAGTCCCAAAGGCTTCACACACACCCCAAGAAAACACCGGCATCTGAGAACTTTGTGTATAAACACAGGGGCCTGTGCTGAATGTTTCAGACCCAAAATATAACAACTTCCTCAAGTGTGTGGCTTGTGAGGCTGGAAAAGCTGTGTATGCTAAGAGTGAGAACATTGCTAGCTTGAGGAAGTTTATGTTACTTATATTTCAAACAGAAGCTACATCCCAAATGATTTGATGCCACTCTGTTTGGGGAATGTTCAAAGACAGATGTTCTGTGATATTCTTCCCCTAGACATCTTTTCTGGCAAACTGACTCTTAGTATCATTTGTGAGTTTTAGGAAAACAAAGTTTGAAATTGTCTAGAGTCTTTGTAACAATAAAAATCTTCGCAAATTCAGGATTAAGAATTCTGTAGTGGGGATAAAAAAGTCCTCCGTCTTCTGGTTTATGCCTTTCCTCAAACCCAACTACCTATCTTATTTGGCATGTAAACATTTTCTCCTTGCCCCAGAGACTCCTATTGACAAATTTATTAAGACTTTCTTATCTAGAATGTTAGTGTTTCTGTAAATCTTTACCATCTGTTGTGCAGTCTAATTACAAATGTGGAGCAAACGTTATTCCTGACTTTATCATAATAAATTCAGATAAGTGATTTAAATGCACTCAGATTGTCTTTATTCAAAGCAGCATGGATGCCTTGGCATTCTTTCTCTCCTAGGCACTGTCGTGAAAGTGTCAATCCCCAGTAGTTTGTGTCATAAAACTATTATATTGAAAACATTACCCTGGTCATCTTCTTGTGTCAAAGTCAGTGAGATGGCATTAGATGAAACCTAGTAGATCTCCTAAGAACCATGAAAAATTGCATTTATTAACATGCATATCTATTTCTCTCAGTCTGTCAGTCACTCATCAAATGTCATCACTTTGACCATATATGCCCATGACTCAAATGTGTCATCTGACTCTGAAACTCAACCCTTTCTTTTATGTCGAACTATAGAAGCATTTGATATTGCCTATTTTTCCAGTGTAAGCTTCCTTATTATCATTGTAAATGAAATCACATTTTGTTCGTTGTTGAACTATCTCCATGGTACTTTTATAAAATCATACATTTATGTTCTGAACATTTCTAAGTATTCCTTTGTGCTTGTTTGACATTTTTTTGATTCAATGTAGAGGAGGTTAAAAGAAATGTTTGCTTTCATGAAGTAGGTTGTTCATGGAGAAGTAACTGGACAGATAGACATTTATTTATTTATACATTTAGGATCTGCTTTTTTTTTAAAGAAAGGGTTATTTGTGTAACAACTCTGACTGTCCTGGAACTTGGTTTGCAAACAAGGCTGGTCTTTGTTGTGATTAAAGACTTGTGCCACCACTAACCAGCCAGACAGATCATCTAAATCCTGAATTAAACTATACCTAGCATCATAAGTTTCCTAAGTCCTTTGCAAACATGACTCAGAACTCCTGAGCCAGACAGGACTATTCACTTATGAGTAAGGTAGATTTGCCTCAATGGAGGACATACTAGGTCATTGAATGGTTCAGTTAAATGCACATTGTTAGAGAATGTGCACACTTTGGAGACACTATTTTCAGTTAGTAAGTTTCTCCAGCACTGTAAGGCTGTTCTAGCCACTTCACCCAAGTGCTCCAAGGCAGTAAAATAGACGCAAGATGGTCAGATTACATTGCACTGTGTCTTGCTCCATATAATTTGGTGAACAACCTGAGGTAAAGTTTTATCTGCCTCAGGTTATATGATTTTAGGAATTAGCAAAAAGGAGACATAGAAGCATGCACAGTAGATGCTTGATGAACTAATAATGGGACCACAATTAATATATGTTGAGGAAAGGGACAAATAGAAATGTTCCTGGTAAGTAAAAGAGCCTTTCTTCTCTAGGTAAGTGTTCATTATTACTATAAAGATGAAGAAAATGCTGATTTTTTCATAAACCAATATTTACAATCTAACTTAATAAAAGAGACACCAGAAAATATTGTAGACAGAAAATACCTTTAGAAGTTGACAGACTCTCTGCAAATATCTTTGCATTAGTTTGGAAAGAAATTTCAATAGGGTGCTGTGGATATGTGATCCTACTGAAAAGGTCATGCAGGTAGCTGCCTAAAAGGATTTGTGGAGGGCTTACTAATTTGGGAAATACTGCCCAATGCTTGCTTGGAACCTTGGCTCTCAGGGAAAGGAACCCACAAGACAGATTTCTCTGCAACTTTGAAAACACATATTCAATAACATCGTGGATTAGTTGATCATATAGAAAACCAGAGAAATGTGTAGGTAGAACTCTCAATATTATTTGACTGAGTCAAGTTTTGAAAGTTTCTGCTGAGAATGAAGAGATAAAAATGAATGTACTTAAACAGATGGTCCAGTAATAAAATTCATTTTATATGATTTAGGTACATGAGTTTAGAAACTAAATATAGTTAGCTAATTGATTTTCTCATTCTTCTATTAAATAATTTCACTTCTTTCAAGTATCTATGTACAATATACAATATTTTAATTTCATGGATAGTTATTGGGAAAAATAGAACATAAATCCTGATTATTCTCCACCTAGGCACCTCCACCTCTAAATCTGACCTATTCTAAAAAATTTATCCATGTACCAAGAAACCAGCTCTCTGCAAAACTGAATACCATTCCACCAGCTCGGTCTACAACCAGAGCTTGGTCTTTCTCTATCCTAATGTCCAGCATGTTCTCTGCTTTGGAAGTTATTGAGAGAAAAGCTAAAAAGCCTATGAAAACTCTTACTCCTCTTAATTTGCTCTTTGATATTAGTTACTTTTCTATTGCTAGAGCAAATCACCCTAACCAAGGTATCTTATAAAATGAAGAGTTTATTTGGGTTTATAGTTTCAGAGGGCTATGAGTCTATCATCATCATGGCATGGAGAATGCTAACAGGCTGACAGGCACGTCATTGAACCAGCCGCTAACAGCTCACATTAGGATCCCAATTATAAAGAAGCAGAGAGCTCACTGAGAATGCAGGAGGCTTTTGACAGCTCCAGCTCACATTCCTCCTCTGTGACACACCCACTCCAAAGTGCATCATTTGAATTTTGCAAAGAGTTCCACCAAGTGGAGAGCAAGCATTGAAACATAAGAGCTCAAGGAGACCATTCTCATTTAAACCACCATGTAAAGTCAGAGTGATGTTTCTGACTTATAATTCTGTTGATGTTATTTAACTCCTCCAACAGCTTGTGAAGAGTCTATTAGTCACCTATTATGAACTCCTGTAAGGTACTAGGGCATTTGATTGTGCTCTAACACCTTCTTTCCAATTCTGTAAATTCAATTTTCTTCTTTGTAGATATTTTCATAAACATGGGGATAATTAAAATACTAATGTTTTGGACATGGTATTTTATTGCATGATATGATATTGATATCTCTTTATTGTAAGACTATGGTAAAATTAAAAACTATAATAGAAATTATAAAAATTATAAACCATAAAAATAAAACTTTGAAAAAATTGGGCTACACAATACTCATATTGATAAACATAATGGAGACACAGGATATTTGTTCCACTAAAATAAGAGGAAGTAAATGGAAGAGATTCTCCTGGTACTTCGCTTTTCTGATTAACTTTTTCCCAACCTGCTAAGTATGAATTCTGTTCCCTCAGCTTCATTACTTCACATGACGGGGATTGCAATATTACCACAAGCAGTAAGGACTACATTCATAGTTTTATAGTAAAGGCTTGCTTCTTCAGTACATTGTTAATAATGCCACCAGTCCAATGTGACCTACTGTGGAGTTTCCTTGCTTTTACATAGTCATAATCTGCTTCGATACATTGTTTTGGTCTCAGATTCTCACATCATAAGCCAGTTTCTCCATGAAGAGTCAATAGTCATCTTGAAACTATCAGAAAACTTCCAATACCAAGGAAAAAGCTGCCAATGAGGAAAGAGATGGAGGAAAAACACACATGCATGCCATTCACACAAAGGCACCAACAGAGAAAAGAACAGAAATGGTTCCTCAGCAGTCTCTGCCCAGAGAATCATCCTTAGCTTTCAGTTCACCTTTGTTCTGAAAAGAATCAGAAGGGAGAGTGTGAAGCTGATTCAAGTTACTGTTGCCTGTGACTGAGCGCTCTGAGATAAAATTTCCCAGGAAATAAAATATTAGTGTATCTATACCAAACACTCACCAAAGCAAGGGAAGGTTTCAGAACTTTGATAAGGCAGTGTGATTTGGTGAAGTAGTGTTTAATTTTGTCTGTATTTGATTGCTTAGGGGTAGAAATTTAAAAAAAATGCAAATACAGGTTATTGAGCATAAGTGGTCACTTGGCAGTTTTGTCTTTAGAAACACTACATTTTGCCTCCCTAAGCCTTGACCTAAAGGCTATTTACATTGGTGCCTATCTGTATCGAGTTTAGGATAACTTAAATTTTCATTGAGTCTCCCTTTCCTTTACTTTTTTTCTTTCTTTCCTTTCTTATTTCTTGTTCTTTCTTTCTTTCTTTCTTTCTTTCTTTCTTTCTTTCTTTCTTTCTTTCTTTCTTTCTTTCTTTCTTTCTCTCTCTCTCTCTCTCTCTTTCTCTTTCTTTTCTTTCTTTTGTATTTTTTGGTTTTGGTTTTGGTTTTAGATGAATCTTAAGGCTATTATTAGGTTTGAAACTGTGAAGTAACACATCAAAGCAGTCCAGACTGGTAAGGACAGTCATAGCTTCACTTGAATTGAACTAGGTCTAGACAGGGGGAAAAAAAGATCTGACTCTCCTCATTTGCTTTTTCAGTGAGGTAGCCGCCCCATATTTTAGAACAGGTAGGGGTACCTTGCTTAAATAAAACTAATATTTAATATATAATTGTGTGACGGGTTTATGAATAGAGCTGTATTTCTGTTCACAATGTGGCAGTGCCTTCCGCTTTAATACTAAATAGCTTGTTTTTTTAAATATTTGACGAAATGGTTGGCTTCAAAGATAGTCATTAATATGATCCTCCTCAACATTAATAAACTTAACTTTATGTAAAAAAGATTATCATAAAGTCCCACAAAATTATACTTTCAGTTGTGTACAGAACACAAAACACAAAATGATAGATTTAAGGGGAGGCTCCAAAAAGGTGCTCCAACCTTTGGTGGCTACTTTTGAAGAATGAGAATGTGCATAAAGTCTGCATAGGAGGCCAAAAGTATTGTGTTTTATTATCCTCTGTTTTTTTTTTATAGACCCTGAAGAGGGGTCTCACACTGAACCTGACACTTCATCTGTTTTAGGTAAGGCTGACTGGACAATGAGCTTCTAGAATTCACCTGGTTTCATAACCCACTTAGGAACCTTACTCTGATCAGTAGTGGATATTGAAATTTGTGTCCACAGGTGTGCACAATACTCTTTATCCATCTCCCCAGGTCCTTAAGCGGTTTATTAATTCAGACTCACTGATGACAAATTTTCATGTTCAGCAATTCCATCTGAGAAACTCAGGTCTTTAATGCCTGTCCTCAACATATAATTTCAACTATAGTCATAATAACTAGTGAAATGTTTTGGTCCTCTTTTCAACTGATTTACACTTAAAAGCAAATACGATAGAATACCAAGTAAGTCTTTCACCCCTTTGCCATTTAACCATAAATTGGATAGTCTCATTAAAACAAAATTGAAAGCAGAAGCATGAATATGAACCCTTTCTAATGTGGAAATGTCTCTGGGATTAAACGTTTCGTTGTTGCAGCACGGTGACCTATGTTTTGGTTGCTTTCCTTGAGTGGTCTGTTGGATTCTGCTCCTTTTTATCTGAAATAATTTCAAAAGGAAATTATGTTTCATACTGTGAATGCTAACTGCTTCTGTGTGTTTTGGAACTAAAATATTCTTGGGCAGTTCCCAAAATACTAGCAGAGATAAAATACTCATTGTGTGGGTGAAAAATTCCTCTCTTTTTCTCAAGACGTTTTACTTTGTAGTTCTTACAGATACTTTGCTGGCACTTAAGCATCAATTGTTATTTTCAAGGACTGTTGACTGAGGTTTCTGTCCCACCAGGTCCTTTAGTCGTTCAGTCCCAAGAAACGCAGAGGTCTACCTTAATTATAAACTGGTTGGCCTGGTAGCTCAGGCTTTTCTTATTAACTAATTCTTACATCTTATATTAGCCCATTAATCTTGTCTATGTTAGCCACATGGCTAGGTACCTTATTCCGCGAGGCAGTCACATCTTGTTTTCTTTGCATCTGGATGATGGCTGCTCTGAAACTCCCCTCTTCTCAGAATTCTCACTGCCCTGCCTCTACTTCCTGCCTGGCTACTGGCCTATCAGTGTTTATTTAAAATTCAAGTGACAGGGTACACAGACCATTGTCCCACAGCAAAGGACTGGTATAAAAGACTCTGAAGATCATTCCTAGACTGATGTCCATTAGAGGAGAACAGCAAGGAGCATATGGGGAGGAATTCACACGAGTTTGGATTGTTTATTCTCTGGAAATTAACAACAGCAAGGAAAGATTCAATCAAAGATATTTAAAATATTGACAAAAGCCATAAAATATAAATTGGACAACTATGAACCAACTAGAAACAACATACAAAATTTTACTATATTGGCTTTCTGGCATTCTGTATTTTTTACTTGCTTATTTTAATGCACACATAAAGCCTTCCCATTATTTTATCTTCATTTCATCTACCTTCTTTCTCATAATAAACTCAGCAGAAGGTGGATACTCTTCCTTATAGGCATGGTTTTTTAGTTCCTTTTAATTGAATAATTGCATGGACACGATAGCCTCATTGCCTTTTTACAAAATAAAAAGTGAAAACTAACTATATTGATTATAAACTCACAAAAATCAGTAGTTACTATGCTACAAAGGAATTAATATTAACAGTAAAACCCAAGGGGATGAGTATCTGGGACTACCAGGGATTAATAGCATCCGAACTGTATGCTGATGTAGGAGTAGAGATTTTATATATCTATCAGCATTATGGTTAGTAATTATGTCAATTGGAAATAGCAGAGTAGTCCTTAAATGCTTGAATATGTGTTTTCTTTTAAGTTTAAAATTAAAATAGAAAATTGAACATCTGTTGTCTCCATGTTACTTTTCTCAATTACACACACACACACAAATTAAAGCAGAAGTGGGGCTGCCTGTAAGAAGGAAAAGGATGCTGGGAAGAGAGTAGAACATGAGGGACTGAGGTGGAGCATGGCACGAGAGTGAGAACTCTACAAAACTGGGCACTCTGCACAGTGAATATATCCTAACGAAAAATTTTGAAGTCATTTTCAACATCTGATGTTTTCCTATACAGATTTGGTATTACCTATAACTAGGGATCCTCTTAGCATAGATACAGTGGGGAGGGCCTTGTTCCTGCCTCAAAATTATGTGCTGAATTAGTTGACTCCCATGGGAAGCCTTACCCTCTCTGAGGAGTGTAAAAGGAATGGGCTGGGAGAAAGGTGGAGGGAGTGGGATGAGGGGAGGGAGGGAAACTATGATTGGTATGTAAAGTGAGATGGCCCCAGCTCCTTCCTTGGGCAGCTGAGGAGAAGGCACCTCAACTGGCCCCATCCTACAGCCACACTGATGAATATCTTACATATCACCAT
>LOEQ01012592.1:0-12199 GCA_001685075.1 Bramus lutescens
TCCAAAGACAACAATGACAGATAAATGTAAAGGAGCTCCACAAATGATAGACTTACAAATGTTAGACCAGCAGGTAAAGGCACTTGAGCCAAGTCTGAGTGTGATTTTCAGTTGGGGAGGTGGAGGGGTTGTCTCCTAGCTGGTGACTATAGAGGTTCTTGTTTACCGGATCTGATGAATAAGAGAAGCTCTTGAGCAGCTAGGGGGGTTCTGGAATAAGGAAATCTACTACTCATGTGTGCTGAGGAACCAGGCTTAATGAGACTGGTTTCTCACAGTTTCAAAGCCTACATTTCATTTTCTTCCCCATCTTTTTTTTTTTTTTTGGTTTTCATGTGAGCATTTGTTGATTTAGCAAATGGTCTCATTTAAAACATGAAAATTGGCAAAATTCAATCAGAATACCCATGATAGTAGAGTCTACAGACAGATTTAAACAATCCCCGTGATGTTTGCAAGACCCCATGTATTACTCCTATGAATAAGCTCAAATGGTCATCATAAAACTGAAGAGGAAAACCACAGTCCATTTAGTGTCTAATGTGGTCATACACATGTCATCCTGAGGCCTTGTGGGTATTAAAACTAATGAACTATCTTGCTTTTAAAGAGCTTTCTATGCTTTAACATATTGCTATAAAATGTTCAGGAACATTTTTAAAACATAAATCACCACAGGCTATTGAGCCAAGGGCTCACATTCTAGGGCGTGTGTACACATGGAAGCCTTGATCACAGATTCAGTGGCTCTGATAATAGATATTACAAATACCTGAGTCTGCAAACTCAACACAAACAAGACTTTTGTGAAGATCTGAATGTTGACTCCTCCTGCCCTCAGTAGCCAAAGATTTTGTTTTCTGTTTTGTTTTTGTTTTTCAAGATAGGGTTTCTCTGTGTAACTTTTGAGCCCGTCCTGGAACTCACTCTGTAGACCAGGCTGGCCTGGCACTCACAAAGATCCACTTGCCCCTGCCCCCCTAGTGCTGAGAATAAAGGCCCGTGTTACCACTGTCTGGCCTCAGAATATCTTAATGCTGCTCTCCTGAGCTCTTCCAAACCGTTTTGCTTAATTCATTTCATATCACAGTTCTCCTATACAAGCTAAGGGAAATTTTGCCGTAAAGTGCATTAGAACCTTCAGGGAAGAATCCTGCTACCCAGAATTCTGTAAGCATAGGTCATAGGCCCACACAGATTTGCCTCAGTGTAAGAGACCTGTTAATACACATCTTCATCTAAGTGGGTGAATCACTAATTCCCAAGAATTTTCATACGTGTTCCTTGTCTGACAGGAGTTAGAGATATCTTCTCTGTGGAAAGCCCATGTACTTGAATTGCTCTTCAGAACAGAGTTAGGTACCTGACTTTTTTCAAGGTGGGGAACATGGGGCTATTCTCTGCCTGCTAAAACCAATCATTCTCTGTAGTCAGAACTTGTTTTTTTTTTTCCCCTTCTATTTAATGATCATCAAAGAAAGGCAAAACATCCCATTAAGGGTTTTTCACAAATGATATTATTAATTCTGGGCAATAGTCCTTCGAAAAGGGCTTTATTATCTCTGTTATTACTGATAGGGACACTGGCTCAGATTAAGCAATGAATGTCAGGTCTAGGTTTCTAAAAATGCAAATCTCTGAATTCAAATCTCCAGACTCGGGTCCTTTGTTTCTGGCATCATATACTAACAAAAAAACATATCCATGAGACTTATATGTCTAGATATCATTCATATTTCCCTATCTTCAGTGTGTGTGTGTATGTGTGTGTGAGTGACTGTGTGTATATGTATGTGATTGTGTGTATGTGTGTGTGTGCCTGTATGCCTGTGTGTGTGCTTTATGCTATGTGGGTAAGTGTGCATAGATATAATGAGTCTTTCTCAGTCCTGCCAGTCGGCTCCCAAATAACG
Source organism: Bramus lutescens (assembly GCA_001685075.1). Taxonomy (NCBI): domain Eukaryota; kingdom Metazoa; phylum Chordata; class Mammalia; order Rodentia; family Cricetidae; genus Bramus; species Bramus lutescens. The sequence goes on from LOEQ01012592.1 coordinate 1,914, forward strand.
ACATGGAGATGTTATTAATTATGAAAGCTTGGCCTTTAGTTTAAGCTTGTCCCACTAGCTCTTATAACTTAAATTAACCATATTTTTATTAATTTACATTCTTCCATGTGGCTTTTACCTCTCCCTCATTCTGTTTCCAACTCATTCTGCATCTCCATGGCATCTCTCGTGTGCCTAGATTCATCTCAAATATCTTCTTTAACCCCAGAAAGCCCACTTATATTTCCTGCCTAGCTATTGGAAATTCAATTCTTTATTAAACCAATCAGAAGGCACCTTGGCAAAGACACATCTTTATAGTGTAAACAAATATACCACAACATACGGCCATACATGTGTGTGGAGGTTAGTGGATCATCACAACTGTCATTTATTAGGTATTGTTGACATTGTTTTTTTGAGATAGGGTCTTTCACTAGACACACTGACCAAAAAGTCCCAGGGATCCACCTGTCTCTGCCTCCCCAGTGCTGGAAATGCAAGCATGACTCACCATACCAATCATTGCTGTATGAATTCTGTGTATTGAAATCAAGTCTTCATGCTTGCATGGCATGAAGCAATCTCCTCAGCTCCTCAATTTGCTTCTTGGACACTAAACTCCCATGAGATTTGTTTTGTCTCTTTTATATACTCTAGGTTGATTAGTGAGTAGTATGTGACCTTCGGGGCTGGTCTTTCTGAGAAAATGTATCATAGTATGAGCTAGAAGCTAGATATCAAAAGCAGCATGTACTCTTTAACCTTTTTAACCATAGCAGGAGCAAAGGGCCTGGTATGAATAACTTGAGGTTTGGGACTAACGATTTGTGTGTGGTTAATCAAATCAAGAGTGACGCAGTTTCATATGAGGCTGTACTTACTGTTTCCTTCTGACTTTTAACGTCAAACAAACTCAAAAGTGATATAACCAACATTTTTCAAGTCGTAGTGGCATCAAATCCTTCACAATGCTAACCGAGGAGTCCTAAAGAGTCAACGGCAATGATAGCAAATGCATGTAATCAACTGAATGAAACACAACATAAAAGTCACTCTAAGTTAGAACTCGGGACTTATAAAGTTGGAGCTGCTAAAGCTACCACACTTGCCAATTTTCTAACACGGGGGGTAGGGGATTAAAAAACAATGGATGTTTCAGAGAATCATTTGTTTTGAAGTAGAGAAAAAGAGAAACGTTATGAAAAGCACTCCCAGCATAAGAGATGATTTCTGGGCAACGGGCCAATGTGGTGGCTCCCAGATGCCTTTTCTCATCCCTCACATGCAATATTCTACTTCCTTTAACTGCAGAGGCTAAAACTTATGCTTCATAACTTTTTACAAACAATAAGCACACACTTGTTTTTCTTGGTTTTTCATATACCTAGAGCACTTATTTATTATTCACAATCACACTGGCTAACATAATAAAGAATAGATGAGTACTCGGTGCTGATTCCTTTCATTCTCACCATGAGCCATTCTAGGAAAGAGATGAGCTAGAGTTTGCATATAGTATGTCCCCCATGGGGTCATATTTTAAATACTGGGCTCACTATTTTTAAGACTATGGAGCTGTTAGGAGGCAGGGCCTGGCCAGTAGACATAGGTAACTATGGATGTTCTTTGAAGGCTATATTTGCCTCTGGTTCAGAATTGTACACGCTATGCCCTGTCCATCACTATGTGAACAAGCCTCCACCAAATGCTGCCCCTACAAAGGACAGAGTTTCTCTGGCTACCCTGACTTTCAAGCAATGATTGATTGAAATCTCTAAAGACCAAAAAAAAAATAATAGGGAGGACCATGCCCACCCCCAGGAGTGTGGCTTGAAAGTCTTTCCCAAACCATATCTAGTTCTTTCCCTCCATCAACCACTTGCCCCTCATGACACCTCCACCTCTCATGAGTTCCACCTCCCTTAAGTTTCCTGTAAAGTATTTGATCACAGTGACGAGAAAGTGTCCAACACAAGATGGTATTATGTTTGTTTTGCAAAGGAGTAAAGGAAGGCTCAAGGATGTTAAACAACTCATCTTGGACAGATACCATCCCAGAAGTAATTGAGTCAGGACACACCCCAGGTGGCTTTTCCGGATTATATATGAAAACTCAACACTACCCTACATACAGGCAGTGCTCACTAAAAGGTGGCTATGAAATTCAGTTAGGACTAAGCCTGCATTTTACCATCCACATGGGTCAGCCACGTTTATCAAGTTTCTTCTTCTCCATGTTCTGTGCCTCCCTGTGTCATACATTCTTCTGAGAGCAATCAGTACCTCAGTCATAGTTTTCATTAATAACTTACAAGTAAACTGGTGAGATGGCTCAGTGGGCAAGGACACTTGCTGAGTGGGGTCTTGAGTTTGAGTCCCAGGACCTAAATGACAGAAAGAAAGTACCAGCTCCCCAAAGTCGTCCTCTGGCTTCCATATGTGCCATGGTATGCATATATATGCACACAAAATAAATAAATATAACAAAAATTTGTAATTTTTCTATGTTTTCAATCTAAAAATTCTGTTGTTTTGAATTTTATGTGTGTGTGTGTGTGTGGTGCACTCTATTTATACACTCTCTCTCTCTACCTCTCATCATCCCTCCCACCCATGTCTACCCTCCACCTCCCTGCAGTTCCTTTTCCCACATGAATGGCTTTTAATTTGGCTTTTGACTCATTTATTTTTATCCAGGACTGTCTTCATGGCCAGGGGTTTGGAACTATTCATGGTATTGGGACTGTGATAGAGTCCATGAGAAAAAAAAAACACTTATGATATTCTAAGTCAGATACTGAAACTAAGTCATTTACTTACAACATAACTTAAATCCTTGTGAATGTAGACAGAAATAAGAAGCTTGTTACACCCAAACACACACACACACACACACACACACTTTGTCATTTATGTTTTGTGATTTTGACATGGGGTTTTTATAAATGTCAAAACTGTAGATTTTTAAGTAGGCCACCAAATTTCAGGTCATCACCATGAGCCCTGGTGGAGGCTTTACCAAGGAGGTGCTGAGATGAGGTGTGTTGATACGGTGGTGCAGTATTTGAGGCAAGATCAGACATTTTCACTCATTCTGACTCTGGCCTTTTAATAGTCCTTAAAATCCAAAGCTGCTAACATTGGATGAGCAGGGAATGAAGTCCTGGTTAATAATATATCTTCACCTTACCTGATTCATTAATAACCCTTGCACCCTATTTCTAGTTCTTAGTTGTCTTGTTTTTGTTGTTGTTTACCTTTTTCCTCTTATATCATTTGTCTTTGACTTACTCATTTCATCTAAAAATTCGAAGTGAAAGTGTCTGGATGGGCATTAGGAAGGAGGAGTAGGAAGCATACACCACTGAGAATATTTGAGCTACAGCCAGAGAGGAGATGATGGGCTATCAGGAGAAATGCAAGCAATACACATACCAGCTAGTGGAGCCAAATCCTCCTCTCTGGCAAGGTTTGATTTTTACATACCTATCCAAGAAAAGTCTTTAATTTAATTTCTAGTTTGCCAATAGCAATTATATAATCAATAGCATTCACTCAAGAGATATTAATTACAAACCACGTACCATTTACGATTAAGTCTAACCAAAAGAGACTTTTCTCCAAAAAGAGAGATAAAACATTTTCTGCAAATGAAAGAGATGTTAATTTCCTACCTACCTAACACATCGGAGCCCCTTGTGGAGTCTATAATGAGATAGAAACCTTATCCACATCCTCCTGTTGAGATATCTCCACAATCTGACTCCCATTCTCTGCACAACAGCTTTCCATCCCAAGAGTCCTCAAGCAATAAGAAATGATGTAGTTCTGGAGCCTCAGCATCATCCTTCGAACCACAGGAAGTCCTAGATGATGGATGGTGTGGTCTTAGACACGAAAATGAGGACAGTAACGAGAGACAATGAATGTGGGGCTAGTGATCCTCTGCATCGAGGAATTATATGGTAGGAAGACCACATGAACAAAGAATAAACATGCTGATGAACCAGGGTTTCAATGCAGATCCCCACACTAGCTGTGAGGTGTTACCTAAGGAAACATGAAAAAAAATGTCTGTTCACTCCAGATAAGGCAGCAAGAACAGAACAAAGAAATGATTCCAGCCAAGGAAGCCAATGATAAATCAGTGAGGTTTAGAAGTAAAGCTGCCTCAATGGCTATTGAAGCATGCAAAGGCTCTCCCCGACCTCAGAGGGGACTTGGGAAAGACACACAGTTAAAGCTCCAAACCCAACTCACAGGCAACTCCAGGACCTCCTCTCCTCAGCAACTGCTTGCTGCTCATATAAATTTAAGAAGGGGCCTTGTGAACCTTTAGACTTTCTGAGATTCCTGAGCTATGATCCTTCTTTCTTCCTCTAGGAGGGAATTTTCTATATGGGGGAAATTGTAACCTAGTTCCTTCCAGTGAAAAGGAGAAAGACGGGTTGGATTAGCAGCTGTGTATCCTCATACTCTGAACTTCTTTTTTTTTCCTTTTAAGAAATTAATTAATTAATTAAAATTTCTCAACCTGATCACAATTTCTCCTTTCTCCCTCCTTTCCTATCAATTGCTCCCACAACCTCCCCTCTCCCTCCCTCCACCCACTCCTTCTCCTTTCTCTTCAGGAAAATGCAGGTCTCCCGTGTACATCAGGCAGATATGGTACATCAAGTTGCAGTAAAACTAGACAACTTCTTTCCTGTTAAGGCTGGGTGAAGCAAACCCAGTAGGGAAAAGGGCTCCAAAAGGAGGTACCAGAGTCAGAGACAATCCCTGCACCCTCTGTTAGGAGTCCTACAAGAAAATCAAGCTACACAATGGTAAAATATGTGCAGAGGGCATAGATTCATTGCGTGCAAGTTCTCTGTTTGGCAGTTCAGTCCCTATGAGTCACTATGAACCCAGGTTAGTTAATTCTGTGGGTCTTCTTGTGGGATCCTTGGCCCCTCTGGCTCCTATAATCCTCTGCCCTCCTATTCCACAGGATTTTCCTAGGTCTGCCTAATGCTTAGCTGTGAGTTTCTGCATCTGTTTCCATCTGTTGCTGGATGAAGCCCACTGATGACAATTGGACTAGGCAATAATCTGAGCATAGCAGAATATCTAGGTGGTTTCTGGCATCTTGATGTTACAGAACATATTTGTGGCAGAATAGCTACAAACACCTCAGCTTGGCCAAAGGCTATGAAACATCTCTTGAGGGCAGGAGACTGTATACAACGGAACAGTGCAACTTTTAAAATTAGACTTTTATTTCAGTAAAACATATAACTTTCTGATTTGAAAGCATTTGCCAAGGGCTGTGACATGTGTCAGGTATAATCTGAAGAAAGACTTATTTGACGCTGCTCAAATGATGCTGGTCTGTTTTTTTGCAGATTCAGTATTGTGAGTTCTATTCCTGAGCATATGTGTGAGCTCACAAATGTGTGTGGTTGGAAGGATGGAAGTAGGTACAACCCATGGTTCATTTTATATATTGCCAAGTTGTGCATCATTTGACCTAGAACTGACAAATATTATCAGTTTCATAAACAAAGAAAGCACCAAAATATTTATGTGTCTTCTTCCTCACAAATTGTGGTGAGGAACCCCTGGGTGGGACTTAAAAGATATAAGTTCTATGGAGACAAAGAAGCAGAGCCCAGACTTCTAGGAGTCTCTGCACGTGGGTGAGCAGACAACATTGGCGCTGTCAGACAACTGTGCCTTTCTGGAATCCTCATTGCCCCAGAAACGGGCTGTCACTTGGCAGAGAAGGAAAAAGAGAGGATATGAGAACAGACAGCAAACCTAGAAAATTATGTTTGAAAAGTGGATGTATGACAGGGAAGATGAAATTACCTGCATTTGACCTTTCTTTTTCTTTCCACATAAAGAATTTGAAATTCCATTTAAAAATCAAAATAAGAAAAAGGCTGGAGGTGTGTAGCTGACTCACTCAACAGACATGTAATAAATGCAATTCCCATTTATCAGTGACACTGACTTCCTGCCTCCTCCACCCCTTCCAGGTGTCTGAGCTTCCAATTGTCTGAAATCGTTTCTTGTCATGGTGCCTGCACAGACATCCTAATCACCTGCTTGTAATCACTCTATATAGAATCACACGCAGGGCGCTGACAAGAAGCAAGAACAGAATAGGCAATCCAGGAAACCTGAATTCTGGCCCTACATCTATGTGTAGAGTCCATGACCTTTTTATTAAATCTCAGCCTTGCTGAGCCTCAGTGCCCTGAAGTTACAGGGAACATACATAGCTGAACCTTATAAAGTGTCACACACTCAACTGTTCCCAGACACCAGGAAGCCTTCAATGGATAAACCATGCCAGATGCTGGCTAGTGGTCAGTGTCTGCCAGATAAAAAGAGACACAGAACACAAGAATCCACAAAATATGCCAACAGTACCAATAATATCCCTGCCTATCTGGTAAAGTGTTTGCTATCTCCAGTGATCAGATGTTCATTAGGAAATTAACTATTAATTAGAAGGTATATTGGAGGGAGACTGTGTAGGGAATGAGGTTTTTAAATGCTCCAATGTTATAAGAGATTAAAATGCCCCCTTTATATATATTTTAAACATATATGGAATAAACCACCCTTTACTTGGAAGCCAGGCTTGTCATTGTAGAAATCAGCTATAATAATATGAAACACGATTAATAAAAACTCAAAGACAGAAAATGGGGCTTAAACCTGAAGATCCGAAAAGCAAAGCAGCCAGCTCCTGGATCTTATGTCTACCTCAGTCTAAAATGGCGATCCCGCCTCCAAGAATCTCAGAATGAGACTGTGTCTGAGAGCTGTCTCCTCCCATTTTATAATCCTCTCTAGGTCCGGGATTAAAGGTGTGCACCACTGGGATTAAAGGCATGCAGCACCTGGTTTCTATGGCAACTAGTGTGGCTACTGGGATTAAAGCTGTGTTTTACCACTGCCTGGTCTGTAAAGCTGACCAGTGGGACTGTTTTACTCCCTGATTTTCATGCCAGTTTTATTTATTAAAATACAAATAAATGCCACTACAATACTATACCACAGATAGTCCACATGTGACCTCTTGGATTTCTCCTCGAGTTACCCGTCATAGGCCACACTTTGGGGCAACATCTGTCAGGGTCTAGCCTTGACAGAATTCACAAATTCCAGGGTAGGAGTGTGAAGATTAAAATTATTAAGCAAAAAGAACAGCGATATGAGAAAAATAAAAGACAGAAACACAGAACAGCATGGGGAGGGAATGCCTGTGTTTATTTTTCACATGCTTATACACTTCACTATAAAAGGGGAGTGGGGGAAGCAACAGACTTCATTAACATGATATAAGAAATAGACCAACTATCTTACAGACAGCCACTCCCTGGAACCTCCCGCCAATCTCCGTGAAGTAGCAGGAATAGATTTGAATTCTCTGACCTTTAGACAGGTGGAGCAGATTTACTTCTGTACTCAAAATACTCATTAACCACACCCTAGGTCAGGATCTCTTATTTGTAACCACACCTGTTGTCAACAATTTTGAGAGAGCAAGAATAAGCTCAAACTCTCTGACCTTTAGTCAGTTTGGAGCAGACTCACATTTATGGGCCCTAGGAGTTACCCCCCCACCCCGCCCCAGGTGGCTACTTGTATTTGGAATCCTGTATCTTCTCTGCTTTCAGTCACATTTCTTCAGTGTTAAGAAGCCTATGAGCCCCTGATTCTAATTAGCTGACTAAAAATATCAAAAGCTTGGAAACAAAGAATATAGATGTTTAGATGTTCATTTAAAACATGGGCATATTATATCTGAACATGCATGCAAGGTACTTGCCACTGAATGAGCAACATTGCTTTCAGTGTCTAACTTTTGAGCTGTTTCTTCAGATACCCTGAATACATCACATATGGAAAAGCAAAGTCATCAAGCAGCTGGGTTTTAATATGCTACCTCAAATATAAAAAAAACAATCATAGGAGTTGATCAAATGGGTAAGAAGCGCTATATTCACATGACCGTAACACAAGTGACCAAGCCCAACTAACACATCAAACGGTGAATTAATGTGGTAGATGGAAATTTCTCAGAGATGCTGGTGGGTATCCACACCTCCAGGTAAGGAGGAAGTCTCAGCAGGACTGTGGCTGATACTGGCTTTTGAAGGCCAACAACAATCTCTTTGCAGAGGGACCATAGAGGGGTCTCATTGTTGGCAAAGGAAACAGAATGGGGGACTGATTCAGTCCTAGCCCAACATACTGCCAACAGTGCCACATAGGTAGGGAGAGAGAGAGAGAGAGAGAGAGAGAGAATGATGTGTATGCATGTGAATGCATGCTTGCGTGGTGTGGTGAGCCCTACAGTTGAAGGATGGCTTTTGTAAAGTTCAAGAGCCTATTAACACAAATGAAATTCAGAATTTTATCATTAAATTCAGAAATCACAAGGAATAGCCTAGAAAAGCCTCTAATTTGGGCCCTTAAAGGACAATTGAACAGCACTTTTCTTGTTTATCTATGGGTTTGCAACAAATAATTTAGGACCTTTTTGAAGTCTGCTAAGTGTGGGCTACTCAAACTGCCAAGTGTTCTCCAATTCCAGTAAACATATTCCCCCTGAATATTCAGCTGTAAAAACAAGGATTGCTTGGTCTCACTGGAGATCAGAAAATTGTTTTTTTTTTCATCAGTTGCAGTTTACAAATACATGGTTTATTCTCCTGGAGCTATTTCTGTTTCACACACAAAATGACGATGTTTTTATTAGCAAAGTTATTTATAATGAACCCCGTCTGTAATTTGATATAGTTTTACCTACATGATGTGTGAATCCAACTTACACACACCAAATGCCAGTGCCTGTGAAGTCTTTAAAACACACCTACATTCAATATTTGCATGTTTTCTAACTCTCATAAAACATGTGCTTTAGGCTTGATAACTAAAGAAAAAAATCAGAGACCTTAGGTATAAGCTTGCAGTATCTGTTTAATCATCATGTGACATTTACTGTAAGTTTGGGTTGTTATTCGGAGCATTCCAAGACAAAAATATTAAATCTATGATTTCAAATTTAAACCTATTTGACACAAGCTATGCAAATAATTTCTTACCCAAATATTTATAAATGCAAAAAGCATTTTTAAGTATACTGATAATTGTCGGGTGGTGGTATCAAATGCCTTTAATCCCAATCTTAGGAGGCAAAGGCAGGCTGATCTCTGAGTTTGAGGCTGGCCTGGTCTACAGAGTGAGTTCCAAGACTGCCAGGGCTACACAGAGAAACCCTGTCTCAAAAAAACAAAACAAGCAAATAAACAAACAAAAGATACCTAATACACAATAATACCTAAAAATAGCTCTAAGTTTGTAGTAGATTATGTGGGGGGGTATTTCAGAGTCTCTACACATTCTGAAAGTGTGTACAAAGGTCTTTACCACAAGTCCTCCTCAGTACTTTGGCAACCAGGATATAAATCTCTCAGTCAGTATCATTTGATGAACACAGAGTACCCCAAAATTCCAACTATTTGTCAAATCTGTCTGCTTTAAATACTGGCCTTATTGAAGTTGCAAGTTTCTTTTCTTTTTCATTCTTAATTGACACTAATAACTGTACATGTTTTAGAAACATTCTGAGATAATTTGATTCATGAATATAATATATAAATATCAAATCAGAGCGGCTATCATCCATATCTACTTAAACATTCATCTTTTTTCATATTGGGAAAATTAAAGCTCCTTTCTTCTACAACACTCGAACAATTGTTGTATAGTCATCTATTATACTCTAGAATGCTAGAATTGATCTACCCAGCATAACAATATGTTGTGTTTACTGATTAACATCTTGACACCCAGTTTCTCTCATCTTCTTAGCGTCTAATGACCTTTAGTCTTCTCAAAATCTTTTTGAAATGTGCATTTTTGTCCTGTACATGTTAGTCACAGAATGTAACATTTGTCTTTCTTTATCTGGCTTATTTTAGTTAATAGAATGTCCTTCAGCCCCAAACATGATACTGAAAACAATAACAACAACAAAACAAACAAAAGGATATTTTATTCTTTTTATAGTTAAATGATGCTACATTATATAAATATACTATCTTTTCCCTATCCACTTCTCCATGAATGGATAGTATGGTTGACCTGTACCTTAGCTGTTGTGAGCAACACTGCAGGATGTACTGGAGTATATCTATCTCAATTACATATTGCTTTCTTTCCTTTTATGAACCCACAATTGGGAAAGCTAGATATGCAATAGCTTCACTTATTAACAAATTAGTCAATAATTGCCTTTCACA
>LOEQ01012592.1:12225-25976 GCA_001685075.1 Bramus lutescens
AGTGTAAAAGCATTCCCTTTCCTTCATCCTTGCCAGCATTCATACTTGTCTTTGTCCTGCACTAGGGCTTCTGACTAGTCAGAAATTTTTAAAGTTTATCAATAGATTACATCTTGAGAGATCAATGCATTTCCAGCACTTAGACACTTTTCTGAAATAAAAAATAGCAATAGAACAGTACGTGAATATGCGTTTCAGGAGACCGCAGCCCATTGGAAACAGCCCTCATAATTCTGAGCACACATTCTGTTATAGAAGATTGCTAGATAGCTGTTATAGGGAAGACTCCAAGAGGCTGTGAAGGAAATGGTGTGCATGTTGTTTTTCATAATGGAAAAAATATCGTCTTCCCAAGAGAAATATGATTTGTGGAATGCAAATGGGACCTGTCGCTCAGTGCAGAACTGTACAGTCACACGAATCACTCAAGAACGGAGTACAGAAAACAGAGCCAAGAGAGTCTATTTCTGCAAATACTAATTTGAGATTGAGCTGTGGCTAAAGAACTGATGACCCAGAAGGTTCCATATAGATAGCCCGATCCACGGACAGTTGGGGGCGAAAGTTCTGTGGTTCTCTGCTTGCCTTCAGCCACACTGTTCCACGGTGTCCTCTGGTCTTCTCATCCTCTCTTCTTTCTCTGTTCTGCTCTGCCCAAATTCCCTGGTGTCCCTCGATTTTATTCTGCTATTCAGTAAGTATGTCTTCTACACCTGATGCTTGGGACCCGCAAAGTTAGAATCTTTTCCAAGAACCTCCCCAGAGAAATCCCATCCATCCCTCAGTCCCTCAAACCCTACACCAGTTCTATATGCTCCCTAATTTCTATTTCTGATCCTGAATGTAGAAGAGTTAATTTCTCAGTACCGTTTCCTAGCTGCTGATATTTTCCCCTCATTGTCAATGATCACTTCTTGGCATGGGGTAGAGTTCAAAGAATCCTGGATTGGAACCAAGCTGCCAGGTGCTGCCATTAACCCATCCACCATTGGGGTGAGGCACTGGGCCAAAGGATCAGCTCTCTTGAGCCGCAGGTGGTGTATGGGAGGCAGCGACTGTTTTTCCAGATATATTTCAGATTTGCTCAGCTATTGTGTGTTAGGAGTGGGTGCAAAAATGATTTATACCCCAAGCTGAAAGCATTCACCATACATCTGACTTGACCTCTGCCCATAAACCCCTCTTAGTGACCAAGCACAAGACTGCAGACAATCCCTGCCTGACAGGTGTTTTGAATTAACTAGAAATTGTCATGCCAGTTTTAAATTAACTCTTATGCAAAGCTTTAAATATTAAGGAGAGATCTAGGGCAATAAGCAAAGGAGCCAGGGGAAATAAGCAAAATTAAAGATGTTGAAGTCAGAAGTTAGCAATGACCTAAGCTTTTGTCAAGGAAGAAAAAAGAATTAATATCGAGGTCGTGTAGGATACCCTTAGAATGAACTCTTAAGAGAAGTTATAACTCTAGTGACTTTAGTGATAAATGTATAGGAACTTTCTATATTGCTCCCAGTCAAAGATGTCTATGGTAGCCTGGAGTCCCATGGTTGTTTTCTGTTAGTTTTGTGGATTCCCAGGTGTGATTTCCCCTTTCTGTGTTTCTTCACCCAGTTCATTCTAAGAAAACCAGCAAACACACTCAGCTAGGCATAGAATGACCCTTGACAGTGCTTGAGAAGGCATTTCAGAAAATAAGTAATGCCATAGTGTGATCCAAAGAGATAGGGGACAGGAAGAATACAACCTTTTGAGTCAGCTTATTTGAGTTTCCACTTCTATTTGCTGACTGAGATCTTTGGGAAGTCATTTAACCTTTCCTGCATTCAGTTTCTTATCACCAGGCAAGAGATAATAGTAGCTACATAGCAAGGCTTCCAGATGATTAAATGAGGTGAAGAATATGAATCTCCCCTTCCCCAAGTTCACAGCATATACAGAAGGAGAGGTAACTTCTTTTAGTAACTCACAGAGATGATATTAGTAAATCTAATTCCCTGGACTATGGGCCACTTCCCCCAAAGGAAGCCCTGATCACAGTGTCAGGCAAGTCATTAGGTCTATCCGGCTTCTGAATGGAGCAACAGGGAGTTTCATCCATTGATGGTGTGAATGCGAAATGGTGCCGTGACTTGGCAGACAGTTTTACAGTTTCCTTTAAAATTAAATGTACCTTCACCATGTTGTCTACCAACCACATTGCTCCATCTTAACACAAATGAGTTAAAAGTCTCACATTCATACAAAAACTTACACATAAATGGTTATGCCAACTTCATTCAGACTTGCAACACTTGAAAATAATTAAGATGCTTTTCAATAGCTGAGTTAATAAACTATAGGATATCCACTCAATGGGATATAATTTAGAAATAAAGAAGAAATGAATTATCAAACTGTAAAATTGAAGGAAACTTAATAGCACAATGTTTAGTGAAAGGAGGCAGTGTGGACATTCTATGTACTATATAGTTTTGACTGTATGACATCCGAAGTTGCAAAGAAAATTTAAGTGGTAAATAAAAAAGATAAAGTATTCACAGTGGCTTTGGAGGCTAACATTGGATGGACAAAACAGAGGATGTTTGGGGAAAGTAAAATATTTATTAAAATACCATGATAGCTGTTAACACATTTTTAACACTACACGACCATTATGACCAACTGAGCGAAAGAGGAGCAAGTTAGGTTGAACACAATGTTTCTGTATGGCTTCTTCATCTATGGGATGTACCACACTGGTACCAGTTGTTAATAACCAGGAAAAATGTGTGTGCAAGAGGAGAGGGACAAGTGTGCACTTTCTGCTTAAAATTTCTGTTAACCTAAAGCTGCTCTTAACTTTTCATTTACAATTGATTACTTTAGTCGGGCTGCAGGAGGTTGCTCAGTAGTTAATGGTCTCACTGAGCAATCATAAGGCCCTGAGTTTGAAGCCCTAGGACCCATGAAAAGCAAGGCATGGTCATCTAAGTCCAGAATTCCAGTGCTCCTATGGAAAGAATGATGCAGAAGCAGGAGAATCCCTGAAAATCCACAGGCCGCCTAGCCTGGCACATATAATGGTGGAAAACAAAGGGGGGATCCTGTCTCAAACATTCTGAAGGTGAAGAACAAGATCTAAGATTGTCTTCTGACCCCCACACATATGCTACACACAAACATGCACAAATGTAATACACGTAAGATTAAAGTACTTTATTATTTGCCACAAAAAATTTGTTAAGCAAATTCATTTGTCAAATGATAATAGTGGCACTTAGAAAGAGTTTCATGCATGCCTAATTGATTTAGGTTCAAGTATGCTTCAGTACATGTCTGTATGGAGATAGCTACTCTCAGCGCATCATGGTTTACACTGTCCAAGTAATGAGCAATTCTCCTAGACCATATTCTGGTGTTTTGCTGATGTTTACAGTCTTTGTGTATATAAATGTCTGAGCAGTGTATAAACACAGCATAGATAACATGAGCCCCACTTCCAAAGCCACTCAAAATGATGGTTGAATTCATGTCTTTGAGGCTATAAGACTGAAGCCTCATTTCCTTTTTGTTAGCCTAGGGTTGTCTAAGTGAATCTATATTACTTCCCCATGGCTGCCTTAACTACAGTGAATTGGACAAAGCTTACAATGCCTCTGATTTTAAAGAGACAAAAATTCCATGATGTTGAGGGTGATTAAATTATCCCTGATTACCAAGGATATCTCCCTATTCCACGAGAAACCTAATATATTTACAAAGCCCTTTCAATCAAGCAATGTACTCAACTCCATCGGTATCATATGAGACATGGGTGTCAAAAACCGACTATTCCACTTACTACTCATGTGCTGGGACAAATTACTGCAACTTGGGCTTTATTTGTTAGTGCATCTNGTCAAAGATGTCTATGGTAGCCTGGAGTCCCATGGTTGTTTTCTGTTAGTTTTGTGGATTCCCAGGTGTGATTTCCCCTTTCTGTGTTTCTTCACCCAGTTCATTCTAAGAAAACCAGCAAACACACTCAGCTAGGCATAGAATGACCCTTGACAGTGCTTGAGAAGGCATTTCAGAAAATAAGTAATGCCATAGTGTGATCCAAAGAGATAGGGGACAGGAAGAATACAACCTTTTGAGTCAGCTTATTTGAGTTTCCACTTCTATTTGCTGACTGAGATCTTTGGGAAGTCATTTAACCTTTCCTGCATTCAGTTTCTTATCACCAGGCAAGAGATAATAGTAGCTACATAGCAAGGCTTCCAGATGATTAAATGAGGTGAAGAATATGAATCTCCCCTTCCCCAAGTTCACAGCATATACAGAAGGAGAGGTAACTTCTTTTAGTAACTCACAGAGATGATATTAGTAAATCTAATTCCCTGGACTATGGGCCACTTCCCCCAAAGGAAGCCCTGATCACAGTGTCAGGCAAGTCATTAGGTCTATCCGGCTTCTGAATGGAGCAACAGGGAGTTTCATCCATTGATGGTGTGAATGCGAAATGGTGCCGTGACTTGGCAGACAGTTTTACAGTTTCCTTTAAAATTAAATGTACCTTCACCATGTTGTCTACCAACCACATTGCTCCATCTTAACACAAATGAGTTAAAAGTCTCACATTCATACAAAAACTTACACATAAATGGTTATGCCAACTTCATTCAGACTTGCAACACTTGAAAATAATTAAGATGCTTTTCAATAGCTGAGTTAATAAACTATAGGATATCCACTCAATGGGATATAATTTAGAAATAAAGAAGAAATGAATTATCAAACTGTAAAATTGAAGGAAACTTAATAGCACAATGTTTAGTGAAAGGAGGCAGTGTGGACATTCTATGTACTATATAGTTTTGACTGTATGACATCCGAAGTTGCAAAGAAAATTTAAGTGGTAAATAAAAAAGATAAAGTATTCACAGTGGCTTTGGAGGCTAACATTGGATGGACAAAACAGAGGATGTTTGGGGAAAGTAAAATATTTATTAAAATACCATGATAGCTGTTAACACATTTTTAACACTACACGACCATTATGACCAACTGAGCGAAAGAGGAGCAAGTTAGGTTGAACACAATGTTTCTGTATGGCTTCTTCATCTATGGGATGTACCACACTGGTACCAGTTGTTAATAACCAGGAAAAATGTGTGTGCAAGAGGAGAGGGACAAGTGTGCACTTTCTGCTTAAAATTTCTGTTAACCTAAAGCTGCTCTTAACTTTTCATTTACAATTGATTACTTTAGTCGGGCTGCAGGAGGTTGCTCAGTAGTTAATGGTCTCACTGAGCAATCATAAGGCCCTGAGTTTGAAGCCCTAGGACCCATGAAAAGCAAGGCATGGTCATCTAAGTCCAGAATTCCAGTGCTCCTATGGAAAGAATGATGCAGAAGCAGGAGAATCCCTGAAAATCCACAGGCCGCCTAGCCTGGCACATATAATGGTGGAAAACAAAGGGGGGATCCTGTCTCAAACATTCTGAAGGTGAAGAACAAGATCTAAGATTGTCTTCTGACCCCCACACATATGCTACACACAAACATGCACAAATGTAATACACGTAAGATTAAAGTACTTTATTATTTGCCACAAAAAATTTGTTAAGCAAATTCATTTGTCAAATGATAATAGTGGCACTTAGAAAGAGTTTCATGCATGCCTAATTGATTTAGGTTCAAGTATGCTTCAGTACATGTCTGTATGGAGATAGCTACTCTCAGCGCATCATGGTTTACACTGTCCAAGTAATGAGCAATTCTCCTAGACCATATTCTGGTGTTTTGCTGATGTTTACAGTCTTTGTGTATATAAATGTCTGAGCAGTGTATAAACACAGCATAGATAACATGAGCCCCACTTCCAAAGCCACTCAAAATGATGGTTGAATTCATGTCTTTGAGGCTATAAGACTGAAGCCTCATTTCCTTTTTGTTAGCCTAGGGTTGTCTAAGTGAATCTATATTACTTCCCCATGGCTGCCTTAACTACAGTGAATTGGACAAAGCTTACAATGCCTCTGATTTTAAAGAGACAAAAATTCCATGATGTTGAGGGTGATTAAATTATCCCTGATTACCAAGGATATCTCCCTATTCCACGAGAAACCTAATATATTTACAAAGCCCTTTCAATCAAGCAATGTACTCAACTCCATCGGTATCATATGAGACATGGGTGTCAAAAACCGACTATTCCACTTACTACTCATGTGCTGGGACAAATTACTGCAACTTGGGCTTTATTTGTTAGTGCATCTCGTTTGGCTTTACTACAAGCACTTTCCTTTGGCCTGATAAATTTCTCTCGGCCTGTTTACCTCTCTAAAGGCAGTGTGCTTTGATGGGAGTAGAGGAAAGTTCTTAGAGCAATGGTTACCACCTTCCTAATTTCAGTCCTTTAATTGGTTCCTTGTGTGGTGATAACCGCCAACCATGAAATTATTTTGTTATTGCTTTATAGCTGTAATTTTGTTACTGTTATGAATCATAATGTAATTATCTGATATATAGGATAGCTGATGCGTTACCCTGGGAGAGAGCCATTCTGACCCAAAGGGGTCACAACCCACTGGTCAAGAACAACTGTCTTAGAATATGAGCATCAAGTTCTTGTCTTTTTTCCTGTACCATTTTGCCTATGAGATTTAGGGAAATTATGTGAATGTGGTGACTTTAGTACCAATGAGAATAGAATTATTATCTGACAGCATTTTTGAAAGTTGACTGCAAGCATGCTATAACTGGACTTATTTACTCTATGATAATAGACTGTGAGTTCTTTAGAGGATAATTTTTTTGCCTACTTCTTAGCCTGTCACCTCTCAGCCTCTCCCTGCTAGGTTTTTCTTAACTTTACTGTACTCCCTGTTTTTGCTGGAATCACTCTTTACTACAGCTTCCAAATACACACATACACACACACACACACACACACACACACGTGTGTGTGTGTATATATATATGTATACATATATATGTAAAATCCCCTCTTCATTTTCTTCTCTCCGACCCATCTTATATACTCCCTTGCTCTCATTCATGCATATTTATTAATGAATCAATCTATCTGATCAATCGATCTAATGTTACTAGTATGTCTATGTTTTTTGGGGCTGAAAATTTGGTATTTGATAAGCATTTGGTTTACTCTTTCCGGAAGAAGACTATTTATTCTACTCTCAGAATTCCTTAGTTGCTTGCAGTTCTTTGTCCTGTTGCCTCTTCAGATTGATGAGGACATTTACAAAAGCATTCAGTTAAACAAAGACAATAAAGATAAAGAACCTGGCAACACTCAGTCATCCTTGTTCTTTCTCTCCTGTAAAGAGATAAGATGAGTAGATTTCAGGGTGGGAATGAATGATAATCCATAGGACATAGCTGTCTGTCACCTCAAAAACATGGAAAGCCATACTACCTGTAGGTGTGCAGAAGAAGAAACCTGTGTCAGATGATAACTCAGATAAAATGACTCCAACAGGAAAATGGAACGGGATTGAATACACCCTGGATGGATGGAAGGGCCAGAGATGATGATCCTATATATGGGGAAACAAGAGCAACAGGTTGAGGCAGGCAAGGGGTTTACACATAGCGTGTTATCAGATCACTAGTTATTTTACACTCCTGATCACCTGATAAATTAGGTTCCAGTGATGGAGCTGAGAACCACAAAGGGAAAGTAATCATTGAATTAGTCATCCTGCTCCTGGAATATTCAGGTGGTCTGCCTGAGGTGTGTGATAAAGTAAAGCCCATGGTTCTACTGATCCCTGACAAGAGTTCTCAACAAGGACTTAAAACTGACATCAGAAATGGCAACATTCCCTCTAAATTTAATTTGGTGTGTTATTCTCATTAGCCTGAAAACTTCCCAGGAATAAGACCTGTGTTACTGTCTTAATATAATTTCTTGCATGAAATAAAAAATATCAGAGAATTTTTAATGAATGAAAGCTCAAACCAGGCCACAACAGTACTTGTTAACAACTGTCTAATAATTTACCTGTGCCTCCTCCTCCAGTCAATGTTTTGTATCTGTTCTCAAGAGAAGCGGGAGCTTTAGCTTGCAGATAGCGTACAGCATCCTCTTCTCCCTACAGTTTCTAATGGCTTGCTAGGGAAAGAGGGATTAAGTAGGAGGCTCCTACTCTCAGCAGCTCACAAGACACAAAAGGAATAAGCTTGGATAAATTGGAAAATGACCCTATTTGATACAATCTAGTGCATTGGCAAAGCGTCTGCCAAGGGCATCTTGTAATTGTAGATTTTCTGTATGGTGAATGACACAAATCTGGACTAGAATTATATGGGTTTTAGCATCTGATGTTTGTACCACTTTCTAATCTGACAGTATCTGGCAGATTGTGAGAATTCAGACTAAGGTGACCAAGCAGTGGGTCTTTGGGATAGGATCCTTCTAGGGAGGAGCAATTTCACACTTTTACTACCTAATTTGTGTGCGTATTTCATTCTAGCATTTGTATTTCCTTTTTACTTTATTTTATTTTATTTTATTTTATTTTTGGTAGTGTGAACTGCTAAATGGTTCTCTTTAACAGAATTACACAGAGTCTTGTACGCTGTCTGTATGAGTGGTCTGTGTTTGCTTCTATTCTGAAACAGGATGGGAATTAGATAAGCAAAGAGACCCTGGGGCAAGCCAGTAACGATGGCCATTACCATTTATTAAGCAGGTGTTGAATGAATTGGTCTTTTTATCGTAATGCAGATTTACAGTGCAATAGGCAATCCATTTTTCAATTTGGTGTACTGCCGCTGATAAATTAACAGATGTCGATTGATTTTTTTCCCTCCAGTCCCCTGTTTACACCTGACAGGCCATACTTTATAGCTGAACAGTTATTTGAAGTTATAAACATTATAATTAGCAATTTTTTAATTAGGCTGACAATTAACAGGAGATTTGCAAAGCTGCTAATTTGACATGTCATACTCTCTGTAGTGTTTATGTTAACCACAACTTGAGTGAATTCACTTGAACAGAACCACAGTGTCTGGTTTTTACAAAAACAACTGGGTCTCTGAAGGACCTTTCTCCCCACTTGGCTAGCATCACAGACTGGCACTTTTGACAGAGAAGCAGAACTTCTGTTGAGATTTCACAGGATTATAACACTGACAGGCAGTTCTGAAACAACAGAATCCCACACAAAGGGAATAGCTCAAAGCACGTAACACAAAAGCCATTTTCACTCATTGTGTTTGAGATGCATATGTCCAAGTTATACCAACCTAAGGCACATTTGTGACTGTGTTCAGAACCAAGGATTCAAACAGGAGCAAAGTAGGTTCTTAGAACTCATGGCCAAAGGACTCTTTCGATAATATCCACTTACATGTTGTGTGACTTTTTGTAGAGAGTCATAAACAAATGTCATTTTGCCCGTAGTTTGGGAACTAGTGAAAACAAAGTACCAATTCTACCAATGTCCAACATGGAGAACCAATGAGCTTACATGAGGAATTACTTACAGGAGAAAGGAGGGCTCAAACACAACCATGTCAAGAAATATCTGACATAAGTTGCAGACAGCTCAACAGGTCACAAAGAGAATGTCTTCTCAGAAGCAGGCGTTACTGCTTAGATACCCTTGAGTGGGGAGGGGTGGTGTTTGCAGCTCCTGAAAATTTCCTTGCAGCTTGGGAGTTGTCTTCAGGAGATCCCTCCAGGATGGAATGCTTCAGTTTAGAGAGAATTGCTTTCCAAGGACTCCCAGCAAGTTTCCTCAGGACTCTCCTGCTCCTTAGCTATGTACTTCAGTGCTGTTATTTCCTGTGTTAAATTTGACGGAATGAGAAAGAAACAGAAGGATGCGGACAGAGATAAAGGTTGCATTGCTAGCTTCCCAGGAAACTTCCCAGCTTTCCTATAACCCCATCGTCGTTTTCCTACCAAAAGCAGGTTTTATGTTGGCTCTCAGCTCCTGAAGTTCTAAAATGACGTACTTAGTTTATAGGGCGGGTAATGTTCAGCTCCTCTGCCATTTTCTGCATTGTCCTCAGAAACAGTTCCCAGTAGAGAAGATGCTACATTCTATTGAACACACTAGATAGTTTGTAAAAGGGAAGAGGCTCAGCAATTTGTAATTTCCAAAGTGAGATGGACAGTGTGGCTCATTTTCTCCACAGTCTGTGCAAAGGCCGAGAGAATAAAAAATAAATAGCTGAAAATGTCCAATATGAGGAAGATGAACCATTATTTCTGTTAGGCTTAATAAAAGGAAAACATCTTAAAGATAAAAGAATAATCCAGTTTTAAATTCTACCAGTCCTTCACCACTTTCTTTCCCAAGGAGTCTTATTTTCTATATGCCATGAGTAGACCATTAGTTAAAATTTACAGTTCTCCCCAAAAAACTAATTAAAGTTGGAATTTCCCCTGAGCTTTAATTAAGAACTTTTTGCTGAATTCAATTTTGCTATCTTTTAAAATCTTGATATGAAGAAAGTTGCCACCTGAACATCTGAATCTGAAAACTTCCTTTGATGTTTTCACAAGTTTCATGCTTTCTCTGGTGTATGTTGCAAAAGAATATGGTACTGTAGAATCCAAGTTAACTGAATTAGTCAGAAATTCCAAGCTTCAAAAGCACTTTTATTATTATAAAATTAGATGAATGACATCACTTTAGAAAAAGAATTTCTGAATTTTTAAAAAATGTTAAAACATCTTTATTTTTAGAAGTCAGTTCTGATTTTCTCTGGTCTATCCTCATGCCTCTACTTCATATTGTGGGAAAAAAATCCACTGCCTCTCTGAGTGACAGAATAGCTAATGCTTGAGAAGAATAATTTAAAAGCATCTGCTACAAATTATACATCCTTTCTTTTTTAAAATAGCAATTATGATTTTTATAATTAATGTTGTAACAATAGATGCATTGGCCTAATAAAGTTCAGCCTTAGCCCAAATTTTAACCAGATTTTATTCACAACGCATGTATTGAAGAGCCATATCTTCACGGTCTAGGTGACAGCGATGATAAAAGAATGGCCTCTTATGAAGCAAGTAATGTGTCACTCACAAAGTTATATACTTTATCACAGAAGACCACAGAGCCTTATATAATTATCCTTTTTTCCCTACTTAGCATGTAAGAAAATTGAACATACTAATTATTACACCTTAAACATTTTGTACAAACTTTATTTTGAGTAAGGAATTAATTGAGCAAAGGAGGGTAGAATTAGACATGGACACCAGAAAGCTGGTGGAAGATGACCAATGAACAGAAAATGATGCTGTGAACCCCTGGGCCTGAGGCTATCTGGAACCCTCCAATAGAAATATATTTTTCTAAACACTCAATTAACCCAAAAGGAATTATTTCAGTGTTACTTTCCAGGATAGTAATTGACATCCACATGGATGACATTGAACCTTAAATAAGATTAACTTGCTACATTCTTGATTTTTTTTAAAAGGCATGGAAGTCAGTTTTAAAATAACAGAAACATGTTACCAAGAAATGATTGTGGTTACATTCAGGCCATACTGTTAAAGAGATTCACTTCACTGTTTAAATTAAAATTTAATAAATGAGACATACATTCCATATATGAGTAGCACATATCTCTGACAAAACTTACATCTTACCCTCCAAGCAAATTTTATTAAAAGCAATCAGTGTAGTATAAGCATAACTAACGCAGTATAAACACAAAAGATGTCTTCTTTTGCTCCCACCAGAGGAGCTAATTTCTATCTACAACAATGACTGTGAATAGGAATGCCAGTCAAAACTTTCAGGCCTCAATTCTGACAAGTTAGATGGGACACTAACTCTGAGTTTTCTGCCTAAGTTATTTGTGCACCACTAGGGAGATTTATAATAAAAAGGCATTAGCCAACCTACAGTTGTACTTTTATAATTCCACATTTATGAAGTGGATTTCCATCTTCTCTCTAGAATCAATTGAAATGCTGAACTTTGGCCCAAGAATAGAATGCTTGGAAACAGAGAAGCTGTGGATACTACTTCACTGTGATGGTGAAGCAGACAAGACAGTCATACAGCGGTTAAGTTACGATAAATGGTTAATCAATAGTAAATTAGTTATAATTAAGTACACATTGTAAAGGTGTTCTCAGACTACTAATTAAGACTGTTTACTCCTAATGGACTCAATGAGCCTTGAGAAAATGCAAGCCAGAAAGGCCCATTCAAAGATCTGCCAGCAAACACTTTTCCATATTCTACATCTGCCTCATCTGCTTAGACCACGGGGTTTCAGAGAGGTCACCATCTTCCGTAATATCATGCTATGCATTCTTTTAACAGCCCTCAATAGTTCCGATGTTTGTCTTTCAGGATGGTGATGCTAGTGTATTCAGCAGCCCTGCTAAGAAACCCATGAGAAAAATTGAACCTGCTGACTCCAACTGCCCCCCCATCTTGATCCTCTCCTGCCTTTCCCTGTATTCCTTGCATTGAGAAGTAAAGGTTTTCTCTGGCCTCTGTATTCTTCCTCAAAAATTAAAGTTGGCTTTTGAACAGAATAAAGTATAATGAAGGAAAAAAAACACTGGCATTTAGCTACCATGGTCTTAACAATGATTCAACAGAACTTTGATGTTTCATTGTGGATACTTGAATTGGACCAGTGTGACCAGGGGCTAGACTGAGGAAGGTGAAAACAGAGGCAGAAGATGCAGTTTTGGTACTCCTGAATAAGGAGTGTCTGTGATCTCCAAGCAGATACTGGTGGGCTAACCTTCCAGAAGGCTTTCCTTGAAAGGTAGCACAATCATGAATGTGCTATGTGACTGTCATTACCAATTAGTGCTAATAGAAAGATACTTTTAGAGCAGAGCATATAGCTTAGCTGGTGGAGATCCTGCCTAGCACGCAGGCTAGGAATGAACCCCCGGCACCACATATACCAGGCATGGTACTTCATACCTACAGTCTAGCACTCAGGAGGTAGAGGCAGAGGGATCAGAAGTTCAGAACCATGTGTCGTAAGTTCAAGACCAGCTTGCGAGGACTTACTCTGCATCCAGGATGAATTCCTATCGGAAGACATCTAGGTAAAAGCGAGAAAGCTCCAGGTGGAGGTAGGTATGTTCTAGAGGAAGTAGGCAGAGTACAGAAACAACAAGAGCAAGGAGGTGTGCACTGCAATTCCTGCAAAACACCAAGTGCACAAGGGACTAAGGGAGGGGCAGAGCATGGCACAGAGATGAAGGAGGGAGCTCCGTTAAAATAGGAACTGTGAGGCCTGGCAAGGCTAAGGGAGGCTATTAAAAGAGCGAAATCCAAGCCAGCACTAGATAATGGAAAAGCATCCCCATGCCCCCAGAGAAGACACTCTCACAGGAGACTGTCCAAGCCAGAATCCTTGATTTTGGGCAGCCACAAGGGGAAAAAAAACCCTGAGGCTTATGTGTAAAGGTCAACTGAGGCTTGGTGAGAAAGAGACTTGACAAAAGTCACAACTAGGAGTCTGTGAAGAATGTGGCCTTTGCTCTGATAAGTGAGCAGGCAGGGATTGGTCATAGAACAGGACCCAGACTGTGAACAGATGGAGCTAGTATTGTCTGTTCTTTAGGAGATGTCTTACTCTCCTCCAGTTGCCATAAGAAACTCACACAGACAAGGTAGTCATCAACAGAAGAATGATTTCTCCCAGCTAGGAGACTAGGGAACTATTGGTTGTGCTGAGGGCTTCTCCCTAGCTGTCAGATGAGTAAATCTGTCTTTGGATGGCACAAAGATGGGTAGAAAACTATTAGGGTCTCTTTT
>LOEQ01012592.1:31859-49597 GCA_001685075.1 Bramus lutescens
TTTTCTCTGCTCCCCTCCCTGCCTCTCCCCTCCCCTTCAACCCTCTCCCATGATTCCCCATGCTCCCAATTTACTCAGGAGATCTTGTCTTTTACTACTTCCCATGTAGATTGGATCCAACATGTCCTCATTGTTGTCAAGGTTCTCTGGGACTGTGAATTGTAGGCTGGCTTTCTTTGCTTTATGTTTAAAAAACACTTATGAGTGAGTACATATGATAATTGTCTTTCTGTGTCTGGGTTACCTCACTTAATATGATGCTTTCTAACTCCATCCATTTGCCTGCAAATTTCGAGATGTCAATATTTTTCTCTGCTGTGTAGTACTCTCTTGTGTAAATGTACCACATTTTCCCTGTCCATTTTTCAGTTGAAGGGCATTTAGGTTGTTTCCAGATTCTGGCTATGACAAACAATGCTGTTTCTGTAAAGCAAAAGACACGGTCAACAAGACAAAACAGCAGCCTACAGAATGGAAAAAGATCTTCACCTACCCCTCATCAGACAGAGGTCTGATCTCCAAAATATACAGAGAACTCAAGAAATTGAACATCAAAAGAACAAATAACACAATAAAATAAAATGGAGTACAGACCTAAACAGAGAACTCTCAACAAATTAATCTAAAATGGCTAAAAGACACTTAAGGAAATGCTCAACATCCTTAGTAGTCATGAGAGAAATGCAAATCAAAACAGCTCTGAGATTCCATCTCACACCTGTAAGAAAGGCCAAGATCAAAAGCACTGATGACAACTTATGCTGGAGAGGNTTCCTCAAGACCCAGTAATACCACTTTTGGGTATATATTCAAAGGATGCTCAATAATGCCACAAGGACATGTGCTCAATCAATTGTGTTCATAGCAG
The DNA here is from genome assembly GCA_001685075.1 of Bramus lutescens. Taxonomy (NCBI): domain Eukaryota; kingdom Metazoa; phylum Chordata; class Mammalia; order Rodentia; family Cricetidae; genus Bramus; species Bramus lutescens. Next base: position 32,728 of record LOEQ01012592.1, read on the forward strand.
CATTGTTCTGCTGTGTTTGATCGAACCTAACACAGCCAATATATATATAGAAATTAAAGCTAACATAAGTACTCCCAGCACTCATCATTGCTGTCATTGTTGTTATTTTTATCTTTGCTTCTTATTGTTTGATGCTGAGAATCAAAATTCTGATATGCCCATTCTATGCAAGTGCTCTACCATCCAGCCCTTTTAAAGTCTGAGGGCCTCCAATTTTCAGAGCACACAGCCCTTAAACCCAGTGCTCTTCCAATAGAAATCTGCTAATGGTTTTATGCTGGCCTCAGCTGTCGCACATTCATCCTCACACTATACACGTGGATAACTTGTCCTCCAGGAAACTCTCACAGACGCCCTTGTATTAGGCTAGGCACCATCCACCATGTCGCACACTTCCTTTTGAAACCTCAAATCACCATTCTTGTTGGTCAATGTCTGTTTGCCTGTCCTATCATGATGAGCTACACAGAGATGTGAGAGGATGTGTCCGAATGAGCCCCTTGCACATTTGAGAGACTGAAATTATGAGTGAATAAGTCTTGATGAATGAGGAAGAGAGGGTTGTGGAAAAGCATTTCAAACAAAAATAAGGAGTATTGGGGTGTGAGCATTAAAATCCACGGCATGGAGCAGAGGAAGATGGAGAGATGAACATAAAACTGAGTTACAACCAAGATGAATCACGGACACTGATGAGGCTAGAAGGCAAAAAGGTAGCAAGAGTAGACCTGGGGAAAGCTTCATTAGAAGCGTAATCTTGGGACTGTTATGCATATGTAAACCACCAGTTTCATCTTCAGTCTTCTGACTCTCCATGTGTCCAGCTTACTTCCAGAGCTCAAATACGATTTTTTTTCTGGAAAGTGATCATGTTGGTTTACCCTATGTAATTTGTGTGTGTGTGTGTTTGTGTGTGTGTGTGTGTGTGTTGGGTGTGTTTGTGTATGTGTGCACGTGTGTGTGCTTTTGTGTGTGAACATTTCTGCATATTTGCAGAGGTCAGAAGTTGACACTAAGTGGTCTTTTTTTATTCATTCTCTACCCCATTTTTGAGAATGCTCTCTCACTAAAATTGGAGCTTATAGATTGTCCAAACTGGCTGGGCAGCCAGTCCTATGGATCCTCCTGTCTGCCTCCACAGGAGTGGAATTAAATGTGTAAGCTTTCTTGCCTGGCTTCTTATGTGAATGCTGAGTATCTGAACTCAGGCCCTCACGCCTATACACATCTGAGGCATCTCCCCAGCCTCCATAGATTATTTGCTGCTTTGATGGGGCTGTTGGAATTTCTTCTGCTTCATGTGGTTACAGATTCTATTGGTCTGCATGAATTACCTGGGTCCACTTACTCTAATACAGACACACTGAACCATTGCCTATTGGTTCTGCCTCATCTGAGACTTCTGAACTGGTTCAATCCCTTCTTCCATAACATGACTGAGGAAAGCAGCATGCCAATTTAAGAGTCAGATCTCCTATTAGCTACTCAGTTTCAGCATCTTAAGTCCTCAGTTCCTTCATCATGTTATATCCCCCGACAGAAATGCACACTTTCTTTTCCTCCTTGAAAGTACCTCAGTGCCTGCTGGATTTTTTTTCTCTGAAGACAGATTTCTACTTTTTTTTCTTCAAATAGATACTTCTTTTACATCCAGTAATCTTATGGAGAAGATATTTAGCCAGACTCTGAGATTGTATATTTTGTCTCACTATGGTCTTTCTCTATTTCTCTAAGTGTAATATGTACTTTAGAAAATAATTATGAGTGTTAGTATTATCAAGGCTAGAGAGATAACTCAGTCAGTCGGGCACTTCACCATGTAAGCATGGAGAGCTGAGTTCAGATCTCCAACACTCATGTAAAAAAATGTCAAATGTAGCAACATACACATATAAATCCAAGGTAGCAGAGGGTTCCTGGGTTTGTTGACCAGAAAGTCTAGCTACATTAGTGAACTCTTGTTTCAATGAGAGACCCTGATAAACTAGAAAGATAATGGTAAAGATACCTAATGTTAACCTCTTGCCAACACACACACAGACATGCATGCATGCACACACACATACAGAGAGAGAGAGAGAGAGAGAGAGCAAAGAAAATTAGCCTTAGAGAGCCATACCTAAACAGGCATATAGGCATTATCATGTGTAAGTGAAATCTCATTTCAAAAATATAAACATTAAGAAAGCAAAATGAAAATAAAGCTTGAAAAAGAAAACCAGGATTCTGATGCCTGTGCATTCTATGAATCCATCAGAAAATTAATTTAAGAGGCTCTATTCCATTTTAAATGTCGAATGTATCTGTGGCAGGAACTTTACACACCCTATCTAGAGTAGACAAGAAAAACTGTGTTCCTGCCACCATCATCATTGACTGTCCACTTCATGTTGCTGCCTGGCAGGACAAGACAAAGCTCATGTGACAGCCACCAGACCCACCTGCACATTTCTCTGTCACTGTCTATAATAACCCGTGTCGCAGTCAGCAAGCTTGTGATTCTTTTTCTCAGGTAAAGCTGACCACTCTTTGTCCTTCTCTGCATTACCAACCAAGCACTGACAGGAAAAAGAGGTGATAGATGCAAACAGCCAAAAATAGTTTGTTTGCATGTAGCATACAAGCAAGTGAATAATTTCCTCCTGTAAGCAAGATGCCTGGGGAAAGGGAAAGCTTGGTGGCAGTGGCAGCTTGAGGACATTGATGGAGTACTGTTTCTAGAGGAGTAAATCAGTGGTGGCACAGCTTGGCACACCAGTGAAGGTGGATGAAGCCCAGAGGCAGAAAATACCAAAACCCTGGAGAAATACTTCCTGCATTTAAAAATTATTCTTGAGCTCTTTGGCAGTTGACACAGAGAGTTGATCATTCCTCCCTTGCTAGTATGAGTGGTGTAATGAGAATCCCTTTGCCCTGTGTTAGCTGAACCAGCTCCTGCCTATGTGATAGACTGGAATACTTATTTACCCTGAGCCAAGAGAAAACAAAGATGGTTGAATGAGCTGTGAGGATGTTTAGTGATTAACCCTTTCATAAATGAAAGATAGAGGCAGGAAACCAGGTCACCTCCAAGTTTATGATCAAGTAGAGCATCCAGATCTTTAGTGAGGGCAGATGAACCCACCAGGCAACTCTCTTGGGACAGTCACTGTCAATCTTTCAAAATATCTTTAGAATTGGACTCAGATATCTATGATTGGTTTTCTTCAGAGGCAGCAAATAAGTCAGCACACCTGATTGTGAGAAAAAACAGTGAAATTTGGGTGTAAATAAACAAAATATAAAAGTCAAAATAACAAACACAAATATGCACCAAACTGTCCAAGATCCTACACTTACAGCTTCACTAAAGTGTCTTTTAACCTCTCTGCAATGAAGAGGTTCCCTCCTTTAGTGAAGTGCCAAATGCAGGATTTTAGGGTCAGTCTGCCTGGCTTCACCTTCATAACAAAGATGTGAGGAAAAGGGGCTCTTCCGAATCCTAAGATGCTGTCTTTTGCTGTTCTTTTAACTTTAGGTGACTTCTGCTTACAACCTAAGTGACTCTTAGAATCTAGACACAAATATAAGCTATTTCCCTTAAAAGTACACAGCTTAAAGAACAGTCTGAATGGATCTAGGCCTACCATTAGATTGTTCATGTCTTTGTTGAAATTACATTAAGCAGCAGAATTCAATTTTACTCAATTAGAAAACAACATGGGAAAGTGTGAAGAAACCCTTTTTGGATTGTTGGTTCAAGGGGAGTTTATTAAAAGGTCTTAATAACTCTTGTAGAGGTATTTCATTCCTTGACAATTCTGAACTTAAATATAAATTTCTAAAAGTTTTGTTGAATTATTATATGCTTGTATCCAAGTTCTAGCATTAGTTACTCATGGATTTCATGATAATCGCATGCATTTTTGTTTGAATAATGATTTGTGACTTGCCATACTTAGCTTGTATTTAACTAATTTTATGCTTTAGTAACATTGACTAATAGCAGACAGAAATAATTATACTTTTTCTCTTAAAGCTAACTTTCCTTAACTTGTGATATTTATTACCTTTAGACAAGAGTAAATTTTGAAATCTTATTTTTTTTACCTCAGGCAGAAATGCAGAATAACAATAACCCTGTTGGTACAAGTTATTAACATCAGCCTGCCTGATTCAGAATTTTTTTTTCTGGCTAAAATTCATTATCTGTCTTTAGTACCTTCTTAAAAGTCATTTTTATCAGTAATGCATTTTTTCAGATGACATACAAAGACAGAAAATTTTCTTGTGTGGTATATTAGTGTCACACAGAATTTCCTGTGAAATTATTGCTGGTAAAATACACACACGTACACACGCAAACCATATATTATGCATATCATAGAGCCCTATAAATATTCCAGGAAATGGCAAGATTTACTGTAGATTGGTTTGTTATCTACAAAGTGTGTAAGATGGTTGACTCAATTTATGTACTGAGTTTAGAGCATCCCCTGGTTTTTGTTTTGTGTTTTGTTTTTAACTCTTGATTGTGGTTTTCTTCATATTTAAAGTCAAAATGTAAATGGGACACTTGTGCCCATTTAACTGTGGTAAATCATACTTGCATTTAACCTTTCCTGAAAGGTGAAATTGCTTTTTGCTCATTTGTCATTTTTCATCTACTTTCTTTTAAACATCACTAACAATTATCATGCTAAAAGAGAAAATATTATTCTGTCTTTGCTCTTCCCCACTTGTCCACATTAAAGAGCTGAGCAGCTAAGAAAGCATTTTACATTCAACCTCTTGCTTCTAAGATGGAAGACTGTGATCACCCCAGGTGAACAGAACTGTTAAACTGAATTTCCACAAAAGTACCATGCTAGGACATTACCAGAAACACGCGTGAGGGAGAGGTAGTGAGTTTCTCAGCAGTGTGATGTTTAAACATAGCTAACCTTCTGTCTTGACCCATTCAGGGACAAAAATGAAAGTTACAGATGGGAGAGGAACTGGAGAGAAACTGGAAGGAGTAGAGAGGGCAGGTGAAACTATAATCAGGATATAATGTATGAGAAAGGAAACTATTTTCAATAAAGAGGGAAAACATATTTTAGACGTGCCTCCATCTCCTTACAGTTTAAAGTTTTAATCTGTGTGTAACTAAGAGAACTGGGGTCTGGGGGTCAACAGGGTAACCAACATTTGTAGAAATCAACAGGGTAACCAATGTTGGTAGAAATCAATGGGGTAACCAGCATTGGTAGAAATCAATGGGGTAACCAGCATTGGTAGAAATCAACGGGGTAACCAGCATTGGTAGAAATCAACAGGTAAACAGCATTGGTAGAAATCAACGGGGTAACCAGCATTGGTAGAAATCAACAGGGTAACCAGCATTGGTAGAAATCAACAGGGTAACCAGCATTAGTAGAAATCAACGGAGTAACCAGCATTGGAAGAAATCAAGGCTCAGGCAGGGACCAAGGGCTTCCCTTTCAGGGGTATGGAGCAAATATGGCTCAGCAAACTGTTCTGAATAGTCCAGAATTTCAAAACTGAAGGCGAGACTAAGTGAAATGTGTGTGTTCATATACATAATACATATATACATAATATATGTATTCAAAGATCATGGCATTTCCCTGATTCTTCATGCCCTAGGACACTCTTGAAGACTGTGGGTCTGAGCAAGCTTCAAGGACAATGAATTGCCAAGAGANGGTAACCAGCATTGGTAGAAATCAACGGGGTAACCAGCATTGGTAGAAATCAACAGGTAAACAGCATTGGTAGAAATCAACGGGGTAACCAGCATTGGTAGAAATCAACAGGGTAACCAGCATTGGTAGAAATCAACAGGGTAACCAGCATTAGTAGAAATCAACGGAGTAACCAGCATTGGAAGAAATCAAGGCTCAGGCAGGGACCAAGGGCTTCCCTTTCAGGGGTATGGAGCAAATATGGCTCAGCAAACTGTTCTGAATAGTCCAGAATTTCAAAACTGAAGGCGAGACTAAGTGAAATGTGTGTGTTCATATACATAATACATATATACATAATATATGTATTCAAAGATCATGGCATTTCCCTGATTCTTCATGCCCTAGGACACTCTTGAAGACTGTGGGTCTGAGCAAGCTTCAAGGACAATGAATTGCCAAGAGAACAGAAAACTGAGACAAAGCATGAGCTCTGGAGAACATTGGTTTTTTTTCGCTAGACCAAAGTTTCTCCCATCTGAAACTTTTTTTTTTCACAGACCTGAAATAAAAGTCTAGTGAAAGTAAAACAATGGAATGGCTCTTTATAAGGTCTCAGTTGAGTAAAACCAGGAGAAAGCTTGCCTTTAGCTACATCTGTTATAGCTTTTATAAATGCCACTTTTATATTAACACTGAAAGATTTATTTGACATCAAGTTACTCCAATATATGTACTCTAAGCACTTAAATTAACTTCTTGTCCCATAGTCTAAATGGGGGAATATGTCATCTTTTTTCAAACAATCAGGGCTCATTATTAATTCAAAAGTTAATGACATTTCAAGACTATTTCCCTATATTGAAGTATAATATCTACATCTGTCCTCTGCTTCTCCCAGAATGATTAAAGGTTGCTTCATTTATATTGGCTGTTGGATTTGACAAGGTAATTCAAGAACTATCATAGCAATGAATGAGATTTGGAAAAGCAACATTTCATTGTTAGAGAGTTTCCTCCAGGTTGAGAGATGGTCTTAACCATTTTCTCCGTGTCGCCCAGTGGTCATGATTGCCCCCAGGATTCTGTCCTCATCTGATACTGCAAGCTGCTTCACTTCTCCTCGCTCACAGAGAGAACTTGCTGTGTTTACCGTGCCAAAGGAATGACTTGGTTATTTTTATTTCAACTGTTCCACCTGGAATTCCTGATGTAAATATCTGTATGGACACAAGAAATGGGGCACCGTGAAACATTGGGGAGCAATAGAAGCCCTCTGTCTTATAATCAGAAATTACCCAGATATGTTAGCTTATTGGAGAGACAAATTATTGAAAGCAATTGTTAGGCTTATCATACTATTAAAATGCCACTTAAAATCAGGGAAAAAATTAAATCCATGCACAGTGAAGTGTTTGGAAACATTTTGATAGCTGTCTTAATTGTCTTTTCTATTGCTGTGACAAAACATCATGATCAGAAAAAATTATAAAAGAAAGAATTTTGTTGGGTTGATGGTTCCAGGAAGTTAGAGACCATGATGTCAGAACAAAGGCATGCCTGCAAAAACTGCTGAGAGCTCACATCTTGACATCCACATAGAAAGCAGAAAGGTACACTAGAGATGGACGGAGTCTTTTGCATTCTCACAGCCAGCCCCAGTTGCCATGTCCCCAGTAAGACCACACTTCCTAATCCTTCCCAACACCAACAGACATCCAGGATTTGGACATAGGAGCATGTGGTGTCAATCTCATCCAAATCACCACAATAACAGTTTTTAATTACTCTGCAGCTGAGAGCTGTTTAGAAGTAACCCTCAAACTTGCTGCAGTCCTGCCCCATTCTCCTGAAAGCTGATATTACGGGCATGCACCATGTCATCCAGCTTGTGATGACTTCTTCTCTTTTTTTTTGATGAGTATTAGCTTTCTTATTAGATTTCTGTCTTTCCATAAATGAAGTAAAAGTTTGCCATTTTTATTAGACTGTCTAGCCAGTAAGTGTACTTTGCTGACAGATGTGTGTTAACATGCTTGGCTTTTACGTGGGTTTCAGGATCTGAACACTGGCTTCTCATGCTTGTATAACAAGCACTTTAACCCACTAAAATATCTTCCCAGTCCCAAATGAGTTTCTTTACATACAATTATTTGAATATTCTAAAACTCTAAGTTGAGATAATTGTTTAAGCAAAAGAATCTTCACAGTCTAAAGGAAAGTATATTTGCTTTTCAAGAGTATCCTGCGTTTCATTAAGCCTGCATTTTCTGCTAGTAATCAAGATTTACAAAGCTCTGTGTGATTATAACTCTAATCAAGGAAGAATGTCATAATTAAAGACTGAAACTCATAACAAGCAATACTCTTCGTTCTTTCTTGTTCCTAAACTGTTAAGGTAGTGCATTTCAGTGATTCTGTATAAATAGGATTTACATCATTGCTAGCAGAGAAATAAACTGCCACATGCCTTATATCAACAACAGAGCCATCATGGGGAGGGGTCCATATTTTAGAAGTAAACACTGGCTGGGAATGTAGCTCAGTTAGGAATGTTGATCTAGCATTCAGAAGACCTTAGATTTGATTCCCAGCACAGCAAGAATCGGGTGTTATGGTACACACTAGAAATCCCAGCATTGGGGAGGTAAAGATAAGGACCCTTGGAAGTTCAAGGTTACCGTCAGCTGCACAGTAAGACTGAAGCCAGCCTGAGGTATGTGGCAATCCTGTCTAAGCAAGAAAGTAAATGATGTAGGAGGGTCATCTGTGTTACTTTCATTGTATGTGTTACTTTCATTGGTTAATAAAGAAACTGCCTTGGCCTTTTGATAGNGTTATTTCGGGGTATAAGCTAGCCATGCGGGAGCTGGGCCAGACAAAAAAACAGATAGGCCTGTTCCCCTATCACTACAAGTAAATAACTTAAATAAATAAATAAACATACAAATAAATAGTTAAATGAATAAATAAATGGCTTATGGCTTTAGTGTCCCAAGTTGTACAGCGTACCTGCCTCTGTAGAAGACCACACAACTTTCCAATACATTTTGAACTTTTTAATGGCCCATAAATAGAAATAACAGAACCTTTTTTTTACAGAAAAACGCTATTCTCTTAAGAGTCAGAGTTAGATAAAAATATAAAAATAATGGGATTTTGAAAAGTTATTATACATATGTGCATATAAATTCATACTAAATAAGTTCAAATATTACACACCCTCAAAGTTTCCTTCTAGTTGTCATGGCTGATATTAAGCACAGTGCTACCTGTAATGTCTCTCCTGGTACCACATATGTGAAACATCCCCAAAACAGACAAGCAAGGCTTATTTCGCTCTTTTTAATTGCTCAGTCTGCTATCCTCTTCGGTTTCTCCTCTCAGCCTTGCTGTCCCTCTATCATCTGCTTTTGATTGCTCTGGCTTTTCTGAGTTTCTCACATTCACTGTTGCAAAGCCATTATCCGGTAAGACGTTGAGCATGAGAAAGGGGTGACTGTTTACTGACTAGAGCTCAGAGTCAGGTGGAAGGAATTGCACTGAAGTCCAGGTGTGGTGTTTGCCATGACAGCTTTTATACTGCACAGTCACTTTGATTTCTGATTTATCAGACTGAGTTTCTGTACAGGCTCTGGATAGTTCTGTTGGCTAGGTAATAAGTCCTTCGATAAACAGAGACACTTTGATACAAACACCACTGATAGCCCAAAGATGAAAACCGACAGGATCACAAAGAAGCTACAGTTTGCTTGGAGAGAAATTTGGAGGAAGATGAAAGGGACCAGAATCACTCGACAGAGGAAAATGGAAAGTGACTGAATGATGGTTTTTGTTTATTTTTATCTTTTCTTCATTTAAAGAGTATGTGCATGGTATATGTACATGTGTAAACATATCAGAAAATGCATGGGGGTGTGCTCGCACGTGCGTGTGTGTGTGCAGGTGCAGGTATGTGTACATGCACATGGAGGGCTGAGGCTGATATTTTAAATCTTACTTGATTTTTCTTCCACTTTATTCTGATGAGGTAGGATTTCCCAGTCAATCCCAGAGCTCCTTGACATGGGTTGTCTCGCTAGCCAGCTTGCTCCAGGAGGCACCTGTCTCTGTCTTCCAGCACTGAAATTACAGGTGGTCCACCATACCCACTCAGCATCCAGTTAAGGATCCAGGCAGCAATTTTCTTTCTTACTTAGCAAGCTCTTTTTTTAATTATACCTTTTCTCAGCTTCCGTGACTGTTGAATCTACATTAAAACACACATCTGATTCTCTCCAGGAACAACTTTATGGAGAGAGGTGAGGATGCTTTAAATCCAACAGAGGAAAAAGCTCAGTATCAGGGATGGAGAGTACTGCAAGCCATGTATGTAGATTTCCAGCTACAAAAAAGGTAGAAATCCTCTGGGAGGAACCTGGTCCTATCTAAGGAAAAATGGAAAGGCAAAGCCTTTTGACAAGCCCAACAGTGTGGTCCTTGAACCCAGCTATCTCAGCTGGAAATTGCTCAGTTATTTCAGAAGTGATATTCAACATGCACCTGCAAACAGCAATTAGATCACTTTCTGATGGACCTCCATAACAAGTTTAATATTCCACTCATAGCGCTTTCCACTAAAACCCCCAAAACCTTATTGAATGAATTACTAGATAAACATTTCATATGGTGACAAGTTTCAAATAAGGAATGGATATAACCATTTCCCCCCCTAAAAAAACCCTTTTAAAAGTATATGTATATTTAAACCTTGACATCCAAAGTTTATAGAAGCAAAAGGCATTATTGTATGTAAAGTAAATTTAGAAATATAAAAATGTCACAAACTAGCATAATTCTGATCTCTCTCTCTCTCTCTCTCTCTCTCTCTCTCTCTCTCTCTCNGGCTTCTCTAGCTGAAGCTGGAACTCGCCTATTCAGCTTGTCGGCTGGCCAGACTATCACCACCTCATCGATGCTGATGGCACTGCCATCATTGGCTTTTCTCTACATGTCCATGTGTTTTCCACAGCAAGCAGTTTACTGGCTGAGCTATACCCCCACCCTGAGACATGATTAGTGATTTATTTTTCAGTTTCACAAATATGCTTAACATATATTGGTTCCTAGAGAAATGCTTAGGTATATGCACATTTTCAAGAGTTTACATGAAAGCTAGCTTCTAGACTACAGATTGGTTTAACTGCCTACAATTTCAATGGTGAATTGACTAGAGGAGAATAGAATAGAAAAATTAAAAAGTGTTTGTTTTAGAAAGTAACTACTGTTTTATGAAAAGCTTACTAGTGCTAGCTAAAGCTGAATTATTAATAAACATTTGCATATTTATATTTTCAGCTATTCCCTACTGGTTTTTAGTTTTGAACTGAATTCAATGAAAATATGTTGATGATATGTAATCCAGAGTACATAAATTATATAAACTGGAAAGATTGCACGAATGTTGTCTTGCTTATAAAACTCTTTAAGAAATCTGAAGTACTATAATTGTCATAAGTTAAGTACATAAATGTTTCTGAGTGCATGATAGAACTTGATCAACTCATGTCCAGGCTTAACCTGGACTAATTTTAACTTACAAATTTTAGAAAAAGCAAGTGCCTAATGGTAAGAAGGGCTAAGCTGGAAGGGAAAAGTTTTGAGTATGTGCATTGCCTGAACTCAGATGGTAACTGAGGCAGCAGGAAGCAAAGGAAATGGGACTTATTTTTTTAAAGCAAACATGGAGCTAAAATCACTTTTGTTATCTGTCAACATGAATATGCAGAGAATTTAGGAAAGTGCCCTTGCCTTGAGTTAACAAACTATGTCGCTATGTGCTAGGTATTTCCTAGCACATGTGCATGTATGTGCACATGTGTGCACATTTGTGAACTCTACATGTATATGCCTGCAAATATATGAGCTTATTTAAATAGTTTTATGTCTAATATCTGTATTGTTTTTATTCATGGAAAATTTAACTCCATTATGAATTTATTTATTACAATTTTTACTATTTTTAGGGATTGTTTATATATTAGCTGAAGATAATCATGCTTCTAAGATTTATAACTTTGAAATTCATTAGTCTTTCATTAAGACATGCTTCAGCACTACTACTGCCATTTTCAAAGATAACAAACACAGCAAACAGAGTGCCTGTCTAAGAGTGTGTTTATTGGCACCTCTTCATAGCAGCTTTGAGAGACAGGTGACAATCTTTAATGTGTGAAGAATCGCAATTTAGAATTTCTGCAGTACTCTGCACTTCCAGAAGCACTCAGGGCATCTGATTACATTCTAACAACTTACCTTACAAGCTGGCATTCGGAATTATATATTCTCGTTTATAATAGCATGTGCAAATACAGAACGCACTGCACTACGACATCCCAATACTCTGTTATATTTCAGGCAAAATATTGGTTCAAAAGAAACCAAACATCAGTGTTCTCATGTCTGCATGCTTATTCAACCACTCCACTGTTTGTCCGTGTTCCTTCACTACACTGTACCTAATGTCCAAAGAATTGCTTCTCACTTCTCCCAGTTAGACGTCCTTTCTACATATCAAAAAAAATTGCAGAGGCTGATAATAGTGGGTACTAGTAAGTTTCATTTAAAGGAAGATGGAAGAATGCAATAATAAGGGATGGAAGTGTGGGTGTTTCCTTAAATGCTCTTATAATTACATGTGAAGACTCTTGGTTAATTAAGTAATTGACAAATACTAATTCATTTTAGTTCTTTGGACATTGGAAATGCATGGATGGTGGACTAGTGTTCTTACCGTTCTCCTAACATGCTAACTAGCAGTAAAGAGGAGATGCTGCTGACATGCAAAAATTTCCCTGATTTATATCCATTATTCTGAAATCTTAAGTGAACATTTATACAGAGAATGAGTTGCTGATGCTGTAATTTCAGTTCTAAGAAAGTGAGTTTATTAATCATGGAGCAAGGAAAAGCAAATGAACAAACATTAAGGGATGTTTCACTGTTTATACAGTTTATAAGTGGATACACAGATAGCAAAACATGAACAGATCGGGTACATACACCATCCTGCACAAATGTCTGGGGACAGTGTCCTACTGACATTGTCATGTTGGAGTTCCTGACTAAGAGTCGCTGGTGGAACAGAGATTTCTTTCTATGGATGGGCTTATGGCTTCTTATTCTTACTGCAGTCTTTACACCATGGGATTAAGCAATAGTAATCTCAGCTGGAAATGGCTTCTCTCAAGGGCACCATGTTTTTAATGTCCATGGCTGCTTGCTTTTCTTCTTCAGCTCTGTTAGAGTCAGGGATCAACCCGACCCAGTATGGGGCATCTTGGCGGACACTTAAAATAAACATATTTGAGTCTGAGACATAGAAACCCTCCACACTCCAAGTGTGCTTCCAAGTAGCACAAAGAGCACACAACAATTTATCAATGTAACTTATACTACAACACAGAACACCAATGCATTATGGATTATGGACTGACATATGACTTGCACCTTCAACAGTTTTATGTCAAAAACCAATCATTTGAATACATGCCACCTCCAAGCACCCAGCTCAGATTCACTGTCAGCTAGTTAGTCATAAATGCTTGAGCTGAGATGGGGACTAAAGTCACTTCTTACGGTCAGCATGTAAATGACCCATTTCACAAAAGAGCTTTCTTTAACCAAAACGAAGTGCGAAATAATTCACTAAGCTTTTTCCCATAAACACACTGATGTAAAGTGAAAGCAGCAGCTTGTTAGCAATCCACCTGTTTGGATTTGTGGAGCACTTATCCCTCNATTCGGAATTATATATTCTCGTTTATAATAGCATGTGCAAATACAGAACGCACTGCACTACGACATCCCAATACTCTGTTATATTTCAGGCAAAATATTGGTTCAAAAGAAACCAAACATCAGTGTTCTCATGTCTGCATGCTTATTCAACCACTCCACTGTTTGTCCGTGTTCCTTCACTACACTGTACCTAATGTCCAAAGAATTGCTTCTCACTTCTCCCAGTTAGACGTCCTTTCTACATATCAAAAAAAATTGCAGAGGCTGATAATAGTGGGTACTAGTAAGTTTCATTTAAAGGAAGATGGAAGAATGCAATAATAAGGGATGGAAGTGTGGGTGTTTCCTTAAATGCTCTTATAATTACATGTGAAGACTCTTGGTTAATTAAGTAATTGACAAATACTAATTCATTTTAGTTCTTTGGACATTGGAAATGCATGGATGGTGGACTAGTGTTCTTACCGTTCTCCTAACATGCTAACTAGCAGTAAAGAGGAGATGCTGCTGACATGCAAAAATTTCCCTGATTTATATCCATTATTCTGAAATCTTAAGTGAACATTTATACAGAGAATGAGTTGCTGATGCTGTAATTTCAGTTCTAAGAAAGTGAGTTTATTAATCATGGAGCAAGGAAAAGCAAATGAACAAACATTAAGGGATGTTTCACTGTTTATACAGTTTATAAGTGGATACACAGATAGCAAAACATGAACAGATCGGGTACATACACCATCCTGCACAAATGTCTGGGGACAGTGTCCTACTGACATTGTCATGTTGGAGTTCCTGACTAAGAGTCGCTGGTGGAACAGAGATTTCTTTCTATGGATGGGCTTATGGCTTCTTATTCTTACTGCAGTCTTTACACCATGGGATTAAGCAATAGTAATCTCAGCTGGAAATGGCTTCTCTCAAGGGCACCATGTTTTTAATGTCCATGGCTGCTTGCTTTTCTTCTTCAGCTCTGTTAGAGTCAGGGATCAACCCGACCCAGTATGGGGCATCTTGGCGGACACTTAAAATAAACATATTTGAGTCTGAGACATAGAAACCCTCCACACTCCAAGTGTGCTTCCAAGTAGCACAAAGAGCACACAACAATTTATCAATGTAACTTATACTACAACACAGAACACCAATGCATTATGGATTATGGACTGACATATGACTTGCACCTTCAACAGTTTTATGTCAAAAACCAATCATTTGAATACATGCCACCTCCAAGCACCCAGCTCAGATTCACTGTCAGCTAGTTAGTCATAAATGCTTGAGCTGAGATGGGGACTAAAGTCACTTCTTACGGTCAGCATGTAAATGACCCATTTCACAAAAGAGCTTTCTTTAACCAAAACGAAGTGCGAAATAATTCACTAAGCTTTTTCCCATAAACACACTGATGTAAAGTGAAAGCAGCAGCTTGTTAGCAATCCACCTGTTTGGATTTGTGGAGCACTTATCCCTCCCTGAATTTATGTCTCTATTTGCATGTGTATCATCTACCCTAACCCTCCCTTCAACACAAGAATCACATTCAGCAAAGCCCTGGAATTATGCTTTCTGGCTGCTCATAGTTCTTTCAGAATGTTTGGTAAATATGTGAAAGAAAACCAGTTAGCTCCTTTTTTTTTTTTTTACTGAAGAGACTAAGGCCATAATGTCTAGTGCTTTTGATAGTATATATCGTAACTGAAATGCTAATCAGTTGTCTAAAATAATCCTGAGCAAAACAAAATATAGCAAGTAGAAGCTCTGGGGTGACCACAAAAGCAGAGTGAAAATCCAAACTCAACTTGGGGACAATGAACAAATAAAGACATGAATTAAGTCAACTGACATAAAAAAAGATGTTCTCTTCCTGCATCTTCTTGTGTCTCATCAAAATATAGTCCCTGTTCCGTTTACAATCAGTGTAGATGATTTCATGTTAATTTCTTTTAATCAGTACATATTAATTGTACATCAAGGCAAGTTTGTCTTGCTATCCTCTGTGGAAGTCACAGAATAATTATGAACAGGAACTGAATTGATGCCTCTAAATTCATATCATCTTGTGCCTTTGCCATCTTAAGAGTTTCTAGCAAACTCAGGAGCATGGTAGTATTTCCCAATGCCTTCCCACGCAAGTCACTGAAACAAGCAAAACTCCCTGCTGTTTTATAATGGACTGCTTTGGAGTGACAAGCCTATAGGTTATTAGAAAAGAGAAATTGTACATTAGGATAGAACACTCCAAGGAAGCTCTATAAAGAAAGCTAGGAATGAGATGTCCCACGGAAGCATCCTCAGCTACCTGGAGCAACAAACTCAGAACCAGAATGACCTCAATGAAACATCAGTGATGACTTGTGGAAGGTGGAGACAGCTGTGGTTTGGATCAAATGACAGAAGACAAAGTTGGAAAAAGTGACTAGGAATCCAAGTTTAGACACCAGGAACACCACCATGAAGAGATGGATGTCAGTCCTCGAGGAGCCACTTTTTAAAGAACAAACTGGCAACTGCTTTAGAAATAGCATTTAAAGAACTACAAAGTGGCAGGCCAAAATCCCATGTTCTAGGCCCAGGACACTCAGCAGGGTGTCTTTGGAGTGGGGTTCTGTGGATCTTAGAAAAATGAAGGGGAAAGGTGACTCAAGTGCCTTCAGGGCCTAAAATAAAAACCTAAACCCTTTGAATGTGAAATGAAAGTGTATGTTATTCTTGGATTCTTGGGTTGATCAGGAATATTCGAAAGAGATGACTTGAGTCAGTTCCTACTGCTTGTCCTCTCCAAGGTAACATCCATGTTTCAAGAATAGCATCTCCTTTTGGTTCATTGTGAAGCCCCAAAAAGAGGGCTATCTTTTATCTATCTTACATATTGTATTTGCTACTCAAGTCTCTTCATGAAATAAAAATAATTTGATGTATGCTCTGCCCTCACAATGAAGATAGAAAAATGGCAGACCTGAAATTAAAACCTCAACGTATAGAAATTCTAGTGTGGTATCGCAAAGTGTATGGGTAAACCTAGCTAACAATAACTTGTGTCTGGGTTGGAGGTGGTCCCCAGGCTCAGAAAGAAAAAAAAAACAGCAAAGAAGGAACAGGTTGTCTCGAATTCCTCTTTAGAGGCTGCAGGCACAGTTCAGTGGTTAAGAGCACTTGCTACTCTGGCAGAGCATTTGGACTTGGTTCCCAGCACCCACGTGGATGCTCACAACCATCTTTAACCCCCTTTGGCCTCATCAGGCACCAGATGTATATGCACTGCATATACATACATATAAGCAAATATTTTACACATAAAATACAAATAAATAAAAACTTCAATTCGTTTCTGTTTCTTAGTCTACAGAATAAAGATTCACCGGTGACGTTTTGCATTCCTTTTAGTTCATAAAAGCACCAGCAGTGGGGCTAGCAAGGTTGCTCAG